>JTDE01022172.1:0-18631 GCA_014338405.1 Paragonimus skrjabini miyazakii
AAAACAGTACACAAGCCCGACCACCTCGCCAAGGTAGCAGTATAGGTCGGGTGTAGTCCAAAATGTCCACCCATCACATCAAATATTGCTTTATCAATACTGTTTGCTTTGTTCAAGGTTATCACGCGGAAATGGTGGCGCATTAAAATTATGTACCAGTCAAACTGTCTCTAGAAGTCTCTCAATTGCTGTTAACAAACAAGTTCTATCATTGAATTATGCGCTGAGTTCAAGTCCGCTTCAATATTCTCTTTACGCCTAGAAGACAACGTGCTTGGTCCCACAGCTTCCTTGTGTACGCACTCTTTCAACTTTCGTATGGAAGCAGTTATTTTGGCCGCAAGACCAGAACGAATCGATGAGTATCATTCAGCCGGCAAACGGTGTCATACTGGCATGTCTGATTGAATCGAGTTGGTCTATCATTGTCCACTGCTTTCAGGCAACTGGATCAAGATTATCCATTCGAAGACGGTGATGCTTCTCATCCTAACCAACTGAAACCACTGGCATTTTCCTGCGCACCTACACATTTTAAAAAATCCTTAAACCCAGTGTGTTGGAACCGTTTTGGTCCAACTTCATCCTTAAGGGCATCAACGACCAACAGATACTTTGCGTACACAAGCCACTAGTTTGTTCAGCTTTACAAACTAACCTTTTCTTCCGTATCCCATCGAAGTTTTGCTTGTAAGCGTACAACATAAAATATGGTGTATATGAGATGTTGTGTGAGACATCAAAATTCTTTAGGAAGCGCTAGATAGAAAAAATGATTCGGCAAAAGGGTCGAGGATTGTTTTGATACAATTATACCTATGGCCAAGTGAAACCTGAGGTAGGTGATCGCAAAGTGCACAACCAAACGAGCGGTGTCCATCGACGTTACTCAGCAGAGCGATTGCAGTTGCTTAATTGATAAACTCGTTGTTGTTTGGACAGCCACGATGTGCCTAGCCATTAGTGGTCTTGACAGATAAGGTACGGCGCTTCAAACGATCAACTGACGCCAAGTGTGCCTAGATTGTCCATCACAGACTGTGCACTCTTAGTGAACAGCCAAGTGATCGCGTGTCCGGAGATTCTTTGAACACCTAATGGCGAATAGCGTCACCTTTTATATGACCATTTAGCTCATTGGTGAACTGCTGAACATAAGTTTCCTCAAATCCTTGCTACCAATAGATAAAAGACAGGAAGGAGGACGTAGAGGCACTATGCATTCAACGACAACCGGACGTACTTTCAACAAAAAAAGAGGGCGGAGGTCGCAGGTGCCTCCCATATTCTCATCAACAACTCCACAACTAACAACACAGTGGTACGCAAGATACAAGTGGGCTTGGTCAATTAGTAAGGGTTAGAAGGAGAATAATTCAGTCTTGAAATTGCGAGGGCGCATTCAAAACAAGCTAGCTCGTGGGTTCAACTTCAACATTTTTCGGTAAAGGGACTACATCACCAATCAGATAAAGAAACGTTGTTCTCAATCGCCATACCAGTTAGTTTGACACAGGGAGCAAACACCACACTAAAATCTGTAGAATCATAAAGTGCCGTCCGTGAAAAAGATGAAAAGGAGGAAAACAGAGCGTCGAAGGTAAACAGCACGCAGTAAAATGGTTTTACTTTATTAAAACATTACATTCTAAGTAATCTGAACCGTGCGACGGACCTGTTACATTTCCCGCATTAGTGTTTCGTTGAAATAACAGGGTGTCAGAAAATTCAAAGAAATGAGCCCAGTAATCTCAAGATGATTCAAATGCTACAGTAGTGAGTAGAGCAAGTTAACACCTCATAAATAATGAATTAATACCAAATTTCTACCAAATGAATGAACTTAGTGCGCGTGAGAGCTGGATTAAAGTATCACCTCTAGCACAGAGGAACCAAGATTGATCTCCGATCATAAATCGATTGATTTGTCGCAGTCCCATAGACTGTCCATTCAGTCCCCTTCGAAGAGTCCTTGGGAATGCGACAGATGTGACCACCTGTGAAGTATGTTTAATTTACAGTAACCAAAATTCCCCTACTCAACAGTAATCAAAGTGTCGGTCAACAGGTCAATGTTTTCTGATTCGTGAGGTCATCGATTAGAACCAATATGACGGTTGCTGAGTCACCTCTCGAGGCGACCAGGTAATCTCAGCACTACTCACAAACGAATGTGGCTGGGCGCTTGCACATCATAATTCAGCCGTGCCTAACGTGGAGTGATCAACAGGGCTATCGCACGAAAGTGTGACATGGATATGCACTACTGACAAGCTGAGCTGACAAGTGCGAAACCCGAGTATAATGCTTTTCATAGAAAGGAGCTGACCGAAAAGTCCATGGAAATTTCGATCACAGTCCCTTCTTGGACAGCTCGTCCAGTTCTAACAGATAAACCCCTCATTAGGCCGAATAATAATGGATAGGGCGAAGAACGGTAGGCAAGATTGGGGAGTAGAAAAGTTGATTGCCTTGAATCAGTGTGAACCAGAGACGCATTTAAAGAAGGGTGTAATCACGTGCAGTCGTATGGCATAAACCGCTGTTCAAAAACAAATTCTAATCTGGGTCTATATTACAAAACTAGCGAAAAGTTGGAAGCGTCCACGCAGTGAGTAACTACACCAGAGTCTGAAGAAGCTATCATTTCATATGATAAACGTAAACAGACCACTGAGGTGACGTTAAACCCACATCCTAGTCTGTCGACAAAAAAGATTTTGTGTAATCAACAGTTGAGGATTCCTTAGTAAGCGAACACTCTTGGAAAGCGGAACATTATGCACGGCTTTTTTGATACATGTGCCATATCCTTTCTATCACGATGTAACGTAACTCTGTCCAAAAATCTGGTTAAGAAAAGATTTATCAGATCTAGGTATATAACAAAATTGTCATACCTATCCATCATCAACAAATTATGGCAAGGTAGCCCTAACTTTCTTTCACACTTTTTCAACTGTGCAAATGACCCTCTTCTACAACAGGCTCTGAATGGTCTCACAAATGATGGCTTGGAACTTCTTGCCGGAAACAGAATTACAGAGGTAGACTATGTCGAAAATACCGCTCAATTTTGGTGACAACTCGCAGGCTGTTCAAGACATCATGGATCGTGTAATGATTGAGATATTGTGATATGGTATGTGTTTGCATTAAGTGCAAAGTACTCTCAAGCGGTGTATTGTTGAGAGACTGAAGTTCTACTTCCAGCACGTTCTCCAAACACATTCCTCTGGCACGGGAGGTCAGACAGAGGACCAAGTACCGGTTTTGTTCAAGGGAACAAAACTAGGGAAGACAGTGTACTGACTTGTACGCGTTCCTTTACGAAATATACGCCGTCTTAAGGACCCATCAAGTTGTCAGCACATGTTTACGTCTAACAAGTGGAATGCTTCATTCACCTCCAGTTCAACGGCAAACTGAAAGGAATCGTGCGTTCAACAGAACGCCATGAGGACAGGTTTTAAGCACACATCGATTGAGCGAACGATTAAAACATAGTGCACATATCACCGGTAGGCACAAAATGCTTGAATGCCCACTTTAAACTTTCGCGTGAAATTATTGAACCGAATTGGATCCAGGGACGAGCCTGCCACCAACCTGCCGATCAAATTCTCCACTGAGCTTGAATAGGACGCTAAACATACAATGCAGAGAGTGATTTGGGGACTTCAGTTTGAAGTATCACCTCCATATCAACGAATTCACAAACAGTTAGTCTAATGCAAGTTCTCTATGGCTAAATGCGTTCAAAAGTATTATTTTATGTTCCCTTCTTAAAAGAACTAGGTATTCCGTTTACCGATATGGTTGAGTAAACGCCGAACATTCACCTCCCGAAGTGTGTAAATCTATTTCTTGGGAATAAAATCGATCGTTTCTCGTAGCGGTACATTCGTGAGAAGATATCAAGCAAACATATGCGATGACTTTTAATCTCAACATCTCTCATGGTGTCATCGGAATTAAAACCATCCGGGAGATTAAACAGATAGATTTTGGCGAATCGGCTAAAGTTGGGCAACTGACGACTGTGCAGTGTGATGAGTAATGGCACACGTCCAAGATCGATCTGGCTGGTGTACTACGTTTGTGAACCTTTGGAAGTCCATAGGGAGTTAGCTGGCCTTAGTGCGTCAAACGCAATTTTTGATACGTCACCCTTCCTGACTCTTTTCAAGCACTTAGTAATCTAGCCTTCAAGTAAAAAGGTTAGTCCATTCATGTCCTGTTTAAATTGACAAAATAGTGTCAACCTCTTTAAAGTAGTCAGATTTATATACCACAACTATGCCATAATCTTTATCTTGTCTGGTGGGTAGAAAGTCCTCGCATGAGAGCAGTGCTTTCAAACCCGATAAATGTTTCCGAGGGACAGATATGCGATGGACTATCTTGGTTCCACGATCGAAGGAAGGTGACCAAACAGTGGACTTCGGCAATGGCCGGATCGATCACCATTAGATGAAGTAACCCAGTGTGCTTTGTTAACAAGACCAGCTCGTTCAGTCCTGACAACCCCTTTGGCATCCGGCGGTTGATGTTCTTCACCCAACTACATACACACGAGTGATTGACCTCGGTCATGGGACGTAAACTGTGCCCAGATCATCGGATGATGGCATTTTCGTGTGGCTATTGTGACGTTGACGTTAACTAATTTGACAGCAGTTTTTTTTAGTGAACTTCGTTAGTGTATCGACCTGATGACGGGGAATCAAAAACATACGTCACACACTGTGCTCTCTAAATAAGGAAATGCTGTATTTTTATTCTGTCCAGTTGCATATTTCGAACCATGCGTTAACAGGTTTGTCAACAGTCAGGTGCTACTGATCAAGGACCGCGGTGGCCGAAACACTGCGGACAGCGGAGCCTAGCCATATGGTTGCTCAAACAGTAGCGAGCTTGCTTGTGCTTACAACAGTTGACAGGCACGTTTTGGATAAGTCTTCAGTTGGAACCCGGTGAAATGGTTTGGAGTACGGATTTTGCTGCTAGACAGTCATTTGTGTGAAGACTGGTATACGTATACGCATGAACATGCCCCCAGGATCGCCCATTCGCTGAACAAATTGACTGTCTGATTGCCTCGGAAGCATGGTGTAGACAACCCACGGGATGATGAATCCTCAAAACTGTCAGACCGCCTGGATCGGTAGCGGCCGGCTTCTCTCGAAAGCATGGTTGATGTACTTCATGGACCAATGTATACGTTAGGCCGGCTGGACCGACCAGTGCAAGCAAGCCTGTGCATCTGAAAGTCGTCACTCAAAACAGCTTCGGAGTTGGCTCGAACAGATTGGCTAGTAACCGAGCAAGGCACGGTTGAGCGCGACAAGCACAACTGAGCAAATAATGCTAATTAGAGATAAATGGATGGGTCAACGACCAGTTGGGCGCTTCATTCCAAGCGCATTAGTGGGCGAACTGGAGCTCTATTTG
This sequence comes from Paragonimus skrjabini miyazakii, assembly GCA_014338405.1. Lineage (NCBI taxonomy): Eukaryota > Metazoa > Platyhelminthes > Trematoda > Plagiorchiida > Troglotrematidae > Paragonimus > Paragonimus skrjabini miyazakii. Next base: position 5,455 of record JTDE01022172.1, read on the forward strand.
CAGATAGAAACCTCTCCAAAAAGTGCTAGACAACAGGACGCTTTCAGAACGAGTCTGTTCAACTCCTAAAACCATGTTGACTCGCTCTCCTTCGCGAATATTGTGAAGGTCATTGCTCGCATTACACTAGTGCACTTTCACATTTCGTCAAACACTTATAAATTGATATGGAAAAAGTCGAATAGTTTTAGACAGTCAACCTATGTCCCATTCAATCTCTTGAGTCTTACGTTTGTCCGTTCCATTTAGTAATTAACTACATTTAAGTCAGGAATTCTCTTCATACACTCCGAATGGGGAATTTAAGCTATCGCTGCCATCACGTATTCAGTAATACTCATAAGCCTACAATAAAACTAGTTTTAGTGGTTAGAATACACATGGATTCACAATGTTATGAGTAGAATGTTGTATCATCAGGATAAGAAGTGTTCATCTTGTTATACACCAAGTTGCTCGATGAGCTGTAGAGAACTAAGTTCAGGGTTATCTAAAATTCTCACCGGATCATTAAGGAATTGTACACCTGAGTACAAGCGTACAAGGTAGATCCTGTTTCTAGCCCTTTTCGAGAGGTTTCTATCTGCAAATAGAGCTCCGGTTCGTCCATTAATGCGCTTGGAATGAAGCGCCCAACTGGTCGTTGACTCAACTATTTATCTCTAATTAGCAGTATTTACTCAGTTGTGTTTGTCACGCTCAACCGTGCCTTGCTCGGTTACCAGCCGATTTGTTCGAGCCAACTCTGAAGCTGTTTTGAGTGACGACTTTCAGATGCAGACTTGCTTGCACTGGTCGGTCCAGCCAGCCTAACGTATACATTGGTCCATGAAGTACATCAGCCATGCTTCCGACCCAGGCGGTCTGACAGTTTTGAGGATTCATTATTCCGTAGGTTGTCTACACCGTGTTGCCGAGACAGACGGGCTACATGGCTAAATGTGAGGCGACCATCAAGTGAAGTCATATATATATATCCTCCTAAACAATACTCTGGTTCGTCCTTGCTATCGCAATGCGCTTGGCAGAATTCGGATTCTCCTCCCGTTAATAATTCACACGAAAATCTCGGTCCCGAAAAGTACTGCGACTGTTCCCGTATTCGCTCCCAAGACAAGCCAAAAGACACGTACAAAAAGAAGAGCTTTGATCCGCCCCAAAACGTGTGCGATCAAGGCGACAAGGACAAAGTACTTATAGGGTGCGCAGTGGCCATAAGAACATTCCCGAATCATAAAAGAAAAGGACATTTACCGCGGAAAAAATAGTCAAGATCACTAATGGGCACAGCGGAGTAAAAAGTCTGAGGGGTAAAAACTGGCCAAGGCCACCCTCTCGGCCGCTCTGAGCAGGTCCGCAAACTAGGACAAAGTCACTCGTTTTTTCCTTTCACACGGCGGAGGCGCCTTGGGACGGTAACAAGGTGGGCGCCCTAACATATATTCACGTAGCCATTTACCACGCGTACTGTAGGCAAGAGTGTCAATTCATTCGCAACAACCACTAATCGTCTGTGCGTATTCTCACAGGTTTGCGGATCAAGCAAACGACATGATCTTTTTTCTAGGCAGGTGAAGCAAATCGTTTAAACAGATGTACTGGTCGGTCTGGGTATTCTCTTTACGTATCAAGCGCTTTGGAACTAACTACATTTACCAACTTTCCACGCTGTAAAGGTGTGAATGGCAAAATGACGGACGCTCAAGGAACAACTTTAATTCACAAATCAACCAGTTTGTACACAACTAGTGTATGTACACAGTCACGTGAATGGTCTATCCCAACCACGCGTTAGCGTCGTTCGAAGGGTTTAGTGTTCTTCACCAACCCAAGCGTTCTGCGAGCCCGGGGACACGTGTTCTTGCGCCTTTCTAATTCACGTAACAAATCACCTTCAGGCTGCAGACGGAAAGAAAAGAACCACGGTGAAACATAGTGAAATGACAAAGGCAGAAGAACTAGATAGTGATGAGCCAAATCCTAAAAATGTGTACAGATACAAGTAGATTTATCGCTAAGGCTGGTACAATTCATTACGCTCAGACTACACAACGAATGGAAGAAAACAGAAAACAATATTTGAGGCGTGGTTCATAGAAATACAAGGTCACAAAGCGACTTCGATTCTGACACCTCGGACAGCTCATATAACCACAGGTAAGCATAGTCCAGAGAAGTCGAACAAAGCCTCCACCCCTCGAAATCACTGACTACGTGACTACCGTATTCGACTGCGTCGAGGGGTTGGCGTTTATCAAATACAACCAACAGCATGACTATGGAACCACCCAATATTTTAAATAGTTTTGTTCCTCCTAAACTCACAACTACAGTAAAACAAAAAGAGCCCGGTAACTAGTACGTATCGGAATATCACAAACAGAGCCAGACCGTTGACACTTTTTTAAAACTTACTGAGGAACAGCTGAAACACAGCCACGACAGTCTTGAGAAGCTCTATACAATCCTTCCACCAATTTTCACAAGAGAATAGAGCAAAGGCAGACTTAGGTTAAATCATTCTTGTTTTAGAGTAACCTAAAGCAAGAATGATCACTCATACACTCCGTGCCATCGATATACCAACGCAAATCCAACACAATATCACATACACTCTACCGAAATGACATCTGCGCCCAACATAGGAATGTTTTTTTCCCTTCAAAACTGATATGGTACGGACTCCGTGTGTCTGTGGTGCTTAAGGGATTAACGTAGTTTATCACATGAACGAAATTATAACTACGTGGTGATCAGTCCTGCAGCATTTTCGATCATTTCGAAGAAAATCGACAGACTTTAAAACATCTTCAGTGTGGTGACAGCGACGTTAGTAAATTGAATAATAAAAACAAGCACGATTACCTGCGGAACAGAGTGAACCTGTAATTACATCGCTGGGTGTATACGTGAACGGTTGAAACAATGAATCAAAGACGACACTATGTGCATGCTCACAAATAATGAGCAGGACTGCCGGTACCTCGAACAAATAGCGCGCACGGATGATAAGCCCTGTACTCGAGTCATATCGTATCTCAAATGTTGACAAGGATATGATAGCGCATAAACTTAAGGCTCACCCGACAGTCGACAGATAACTGGCTCATTCAGAAATTGGTGGTCTGCCATCAGTCTACAGAGCGCATCTAATTCTAAATACATCAATTTGTTGGCCTACGTTGGCGGGTATACTCCGCGCATCTGAGTGCCAAACTAACTGCTTGTTGATGGTTCGTTATAGTTGTGTCATAGAATCGGGAGAACAGTTTGTCTGTGGTATACTGTTAACCGTGCGATATTCAAAGCAAATATGGATTCGTGTCTAGCCATAAAACATTTTAAAAGGTTTTGAACAATGAAAGTACAGTTCTTTTACCCGTTATTGTAGCTGATCGTTAAATTACACTGAGAAAGATCCGTAACATCTTTGAAGGTGGGAGAAGGCAACCTAACATCTCTGGGTCTTTGCCTCCGCTTACGATTTACGATTAGAACGTATGAGATTTAGAAATGACGGCACATGAGAAAGTGATCGCTAGTGTGGAGGATACATCACAGAAAAATTATTTGGAAATGAGAGAATCTGCCGGAGAGGTACCTGATAAATAGCGTTGGAGTATCGGATCCACTAGAACGACAATTCCTAGGTCTTATGGATTACCAAGGCAGGTATACCTCTTCAACCTGTTCTAGACATGTGCAACTCACTCGCTTGCTAAACAGTTTTCTCACCTCCTTGAACTCGTCAGACAGAAGTTGTATAGCCTACGGGACTCTTCTGAACTCGTCAACACAATCGACGGACTCAACTTAACGGGACAACAAATGTTCTCACTTGATGCATCATCCTTGTTTATAAATGTCCCACTGAAAGAGACGATAGACTAGTTATGTGACTATATTGTGGCCAACAATCTAGAAGTCTGTATACCCTCAACAGAACTAAAACAGCTATTTTACTTTGTACCCACAATGTACAATTTAAATTCAGTAAAAAAGTATATGGACAAATAGATGGTGTGGCGATGGGATTCCCATTTAGGCGTTGTTTGCCGATATCTTCATGGCGAAGCTTGAAAACGACCAGCTAGAAGAAAACATTCATGGATGTAGTGTTTATAACCGATGAGTGATATCTTGAGTAGTTAGCGAAAATGCTAATCCAACGGATATTTTAGCCATTTTCGACACAGCCCAAAAGAACGTAATATTTACCCTAGAGATTGAACGTCCAGGAAGGACGTACTGATTCGGTGCCGTGTTGATGAATCTGTTCAACGCAAGGTCTATAGGAAAAAGACCTAGAATGGGTAATATATTCATTTCAGCAACTTTGTCCCCCTGACTCAGAAAAGAAATCCTATAAACTGTTTGATAGAGCCATGAGAATATGTACACAGGATGCGACTTCCGATGAACTGTTGTTCCTATGCACAGTATTCTTGCAAAATGGCTACCCGGAACGATCTGTAGACAAGATTATGCAACGTTGTGAGAAAAAGGACAAGGTGTCCCTGACAAAAAAGAAAACAGTGTACATTTCGTTGTCATTGAAAGATGACACGTTTGCTGAAACAATAACTAGAAAACTTAACAGTTATCAACAAAACATTTTATGCTTCCAACTCGCGCGTCTATTTCAACTCTACTCCAACCTTGTCTACGGTTAAAGGATAAAGTGCCCGTTTCTGAGGCTTCTTTTTGTGTACACGCATTTACTTGTTCCTGTGGAACTAGGTACGTGGGTCGCACGATCAGGAGCTTATCTGAACGTACCTGTGAGCATCACCTAGTCTGGATCAATAGGTGAGTCACCAAGACAATTACTAGCGCAACTGTGGTACATCTTGCCGATTCGCACCATACCATCAACCCGGTCTTTTCTTTACGTCCGATATGCCGTGTCACGGGCTGCCAATCAAAGGTCGTGATGCCGAATTTTGATCACTGCTGAGACGATCAGAATCCAACTGAATAACTGAGGTGAAAATCTGGATTCACAGCTTATCCAATCCCCGACACAATAGAAGAGGTAACAGGAGGCCAATCCAAACGTCGCGTTAAAGATACGACATCAGGATTGGACGAACAGTCAAAATGTTGTGCCCTCCGTAATTCGCTAATTTCTTTGTTCCGTACCGCACCAATTAACTTACAGTTTATGACTTTGTATATGCCAATACGATCAGCCAATAACAGACTGATTTCTTTAAAACTGTTTTACATCCATAAATTCGGCTTTTTGTCTTATGAATATGAACTGCTTACTGCAACCAGTACGAGGTCTTCTTATTACTTGCATAGGAGGTTTCAATTCGAGTATGATTTCTAGGGCTATTCGATGTCCCTAAGTCCGAGTATTACAATAACCCATCCTTATGCGCACAGAAGCGCTTTGTTCAGGTTTTCCGGTTGCCATGGTCTACCAGCTACATCATGCCCGATCAAACTGCTACAGTTCCAGTGGCGTCATAATCGTGACCTGACTGTATCAAAACGTCCTCTCTATATCTATCAATAACATGTTCAACCTCAACTGAACTTGTTACCTTTTTCGTTTCGCTCTGCCAACAATGATTCACGTAAATGTTATGTATTTGGCCTGATGATGAATAACCGAAAACGAGCTTGTTCGCCACACCATTTTTTCTGATGACTCCTCTGGGGAATTTTAACCAGTTAAAACGATATGTGTATATTGTTAACAGTTTGGGAACGAAGTTAGAAAGGAGATAGGCTACAGTTAACTCACTAGTTCGTGTAATTCGTCAGTAGTTAGCGGTCCCCTTGGCTGGCAAATTAACCGAAAATCACTGCATCTCTTCTTAAAATGTTTGTACTATTTGAAGATATGGAAAACAGTATCTATCACATCCTGGTATTAACCGAGAGCACACGTTTCCCTATAGAGTGCTTATAAAATAACGCTGCCATACTCATCGTGTCACACTAGTATCGGTCGGGTTCCGTAAGACTAAAATGCCATGTTCCAAAATAAGACAGGTCTACCGGAGAATGAATCTCCGGAAAGTGTACAATAGTTAGTTGCCATCAAACATAATAACAATCTGTGATGGTTCAAGCTGATGACAACGTAGCTTCGAAAAATATTTAGCCATGGTGAAACGTCCCTGATATAATGTAAAAAATGAAAGACAGTTTTCGTTCGGCTTGTAAGTTTCAAAATGGCTTACAGTAAGTTTTCTCAGCGATGGAACCAGTTCGTTCGGCATCTGGAAGGGGATATCCCAATTCCGTTTAAGCATCTGTTTCCGCTGAGCTTTGCGAGCACTCAATCTGGCTTTCCGTTCCGCACGGGCTCGATCTTCAAGTTTTATTTCTTTCAAAAATCTGGGAATACTTAAAAACGGGCCATAATGGATTGGGAAGAGACGTAAGAATACCTGTTTAACTCAGTGGACATTTTTGACTTTTTACTCTTAGTTTTATTCGCGCGTTGTAATTTGTGAGATCGAGGAGTCTCGTCTGAGTCATCACAAACCTCAGCTTGCTCAACCGTCTCGGGTCCGGATAAGATATTAAGGAAAGTTCGAGCATCTTCGACTGGATCTTTGGTCTAAATCGCATTAAAAATACGAATGAAAAGACTGCGATACGTACACAGATACTTCTGGAAAAAGTTTGCAAGAAACGTTGAGTTTTGAGTTCACGCTTTTCCTTCCTTGTCTCTTGAGCCCCCAAAGCGGATAACATTTCATAATGATCAATCACGCTCGGATTGTAGGACTGACCAGCTAATGGGACAGAGATTTTGGGAATTTTGCGATTCCCACTGCTGGCAACAAATTTTGTCTGTGGATCTGTAACAAAATATAGTCATCTGGTAGAACAGTAAAGGTCAATCGAACCGTTTTGCCACAAATCAGTGTCAGACACCTTCACGTTTTTTGATCGATAGCGTTTCATGTAAATTTGTCCATCTGGAACCGACGGAATGTCAGTAAAAACTTTGGCTGCATCCTTGTTCCCCTTTATGATAGGCTCTGAAAAAAGTATGCAGAGACTAACAGAGTTGAGCGAAAAGAAGTACGTTTTGGCTTTTGCACACGTCCGATAACAAAATTGTTCTGTGAACTGAACCAACGAACAATAAAATTTGATTGTAAGGAAACTGACATATTTCCTCGGTTCTTTGCTGCTTCCAGATTATCTTCTAGGCCTTTATAACAGTTTCGCCATTGTTTTTTCTTATTTTTTCCCAATTTCTTCATTTCCAAAAAAACTGACGGGAACAAAAGGCAAGATTAAAATATACACTCACAAGGAAACGTATATTACAAAGTAATGTAATCCGAGCACAAGAGTAAAGCTTACACCAAACAAACGTTACTTCAAAAACTTGTAGAGGGCTCCAAAAGGAACCACTAACTGTGGAAAATACGGTCAATCTCAGACATCAGCCAGGTCAAGAAGTTTGTACAGCTCAAGAGATGGATTTTGGGCTTGTTGCATACTCACATATTTTGAAAATGAACGACAATAAGGCTGTCACATACTAATGATAACTATAATAAAATTTGCGAGTAAGTTAACAAACGGCCATAGCTAGTTTCAGATGAAAAGAACTACTGATCCAGTTAACTCAAGAGTAAGCCTGGGTTCGTGCAGAAGTCGGGCCAGTGCCCGTCGCTCGCGAAAAAAGTGTAGTACACGGATATAGCTGAAAACGTAGAAATACCTTTAAAGAAATATAAATTGATAAGCTAAGTCACACCAAACAGAATTTCAGCTGGAAAAAAAATCAGACCTCTGAATGTGGGGAAAATAATAACATGTACCAACCGCGGGAAAAGCTAAACCTAACTGCAACTGATAATCAGTCCGATTCTTCAGCAAATACTCCTCAATAAATATTGGCGAAACGAGGTGGATATATGTTGGGTACTACCGTGGTTTGTTTGGCTGGTTCATTATAAGCTACCAGCTGATATACTCTCACACTTAATTAACCACTTCCACCGGCCATTGTTGTTGCAATCGGCCCTAGCTCTGGAATACGGCCAGTTTGTCCTAAAACGTACTGTGCTGTTAGCAGACCCATCTCTCACTAAGATAAGGCGGTCTGTCTCACCTGGATCGCACCGTAATCGTCTAAGGCCAGTGTGGACTTCCAGTAGTTTGTAAACTATTCCGGACATTATTTGCCCAGGCTTGGAGAGTGCGATCGATCGATTATCCTGGGTCTCAGCTTTGTCCATGGCCGTAACGGCAGCCATCGGATTGTTACTCGGATGGCTACCGTTCTAGCACCTGAGTTAGGACTAGCCCAACTTACTCGGCTCTTCGGACAACGTTGACCGAAGCCAAGGCCAATCCAAGTGGATTGATAATGCACCCATAAACACGACCGTCTAACCAGGGGTACTGTCCGTGAGCGTTCTATGTTTTGTGGATACAACCATTCGATCAGCGTTCGTTGAGTACATGTTGGCCTGCACCTGGAATAGCCGGGCAACTGAGCGTCAACCAACTAGCTTTGCTTACTGTCTGCATTCAACAGATTTGTGCTCTCTCACTCCGTAAGAACCAACCAATCCCTATCAGCCACCCATGTGCACAATAACTGTGCGACGCCGCCCGTCGTTGAAACCCAGAGAACTCCCCTGCGATATCGTAAACTAATAGTGACACATGCAAAAGTGATATCGAGACAACCTCAACTAGAAAGGGTGTAGTTCTTCATCCATACTTGGCTAGTAGGCAGGTACGTACTAATTTCCTTATTTTGTTTTCATTCCCAGATGTCCGGTATGAAGTTGACGAGTCACCGTGATCCGTAGCTCCATCGATATTACAATTTTTTCAAGGCAAAACATGAGTAGATATCGGGAAACGTCTCGGAGCACAGTGCCAGGTAACCTGAAAGTTCCGGTTGCGAACATTGTGTGCACAGCAACTGAAATTCGGTCTGTGAAGTGTTGCCTTACAGACCATTTCTGAAGCGATTGAAAGTGCGTGCACGGTCCCCAAGAAAATCTGGTTAACTTCTGGTCAGGCTCAAAATGGTTGCGATGATCATCTGAAGGGCAAATTTCAGCGATGTCTTGGCCCACCGTTGGAGCCGTGTCGCCGCGTACACAGAAATTTCTTTCTTTGATCTAAAGGCTACAAACAGTGGCTTGTGATTAGCAAACATAATGATATGACGGGCAAAGAACATATTGTAAACTTTCTTCGCGACGAAGATTATTACGGAAGTCTCTTTCTCAACTTGGTCGTAGTTCTCTTCAACTGGCGTTAGGGAGTGGGCGGCTTGCGGATAAATTGGGAAAGATATGAGATCACAGTCCTCACTCAGTGGTTGGACACATCAGATGCGTCCACGATCTAAAGGTTGGGATCATAGTGTACCAGTAGTATTTCGAAGTTGAACATCATCTCCACCTCATCAATTACAATGACACGGCGTCCTAGGACTGATGCTTGGCCAATAACCGGTTCATGGGTGTTAAGATGCGATATACGTCAAGAAGGAACGCGCAGTAATAGCTGACTAGACCTAAAAAGGAACGAATAGATGATACACCGGACGGTGGGGGCATCTGGATAATTGCCTGAATATTGTCAGGAGGACGGCCGTTGTAACCGAAGGTGAATCCCAGGTGCTTGTTTGAACACACAAAGGACTGACAGTCCTCTTGGCGGATGTGAAACTCGTAGCGGTTGATTCGGCTGTGAACTTGGCCAACATGGATCATCAGCTAGTCTTCATCGACGCCAGTCACCACGGTATCGTCCAGATAAGTAGCTGCAGTCGGACGCCTGTTAGCATCATAAACATTGTCTATTGGAAGACCGTGGACGCAGTCCTAACGCCATGTGGTAAACGCGTGTACTGGAATAGTCTGCAACTGTTATTGATCGTCAGCAACTCCATGGAGAGTGGTGCGACTTCAACCTTCAGACAGTCGTTCGCTATGCCCATTTTGAAAATACATCTATCAACGGTGGATAAATATTTCAGCAGAACAAGAGGATATAGAGGCTTATCCAAGGCCACGTTAAGATCTGTGAAGCAATCAGCACAAATTCACGCCTTCTCGTTTGATTTCTTAACAAAGATTGGTACAGCCTATTTGGAGTAGCTGACCGGCCAGATGATTGGGTTGTTGTAGGCGATCCAGTTCCCAGTCGACGACAACTTTCAAGCGGCACAAGCAACGCTAAACGTAATTTCGCGTTCTGCTAAGTGATTCGAAATGCGCTTTGCAGCCTCAAAATACAAGATTGTTGTGATTACATAGATTTAATGTTAAATAATGAAATCATGGAGGTTGTTGGCCGGTTTGTATACCTGGGAAGCTGCATCAGCGGCGGCGGTGGAGGTGTAGGGAACAAAATAGAGGCGCGTATCTCCAAGGTTAGGGCAATGTTCGCTAATATGGGACACCTCTAGCGACAGAGAGGTATCTCTCTGAGTTTTAAGGGTCGCGTATGTCAGACAACAGTGAGGGCTGTATTACTTTACGGCAGCGAAACCTGGCTGCTTAGGGTAGAAGACGTGAACCATATTTTGGTATTCAACCATCGGTGTCTGCGTTCGATCGCTCGAATCGGGTGGCACCAAGTACTAAGCAACCAGGAGGTTAGCAAGCGGGTGTTTGACACTGATTGTCAAACGAGTTCATTCGTTCAATCCTTACACTTGCACAGACAGATGATTAGGTCATGCACTAAATATGCCAACTGGTCGTTTGCTACACCTATCACTCTTTGCCGACGCTGCAGCCAACTGGCGCAAGGTGGACAGATGAAGACCTGGTGTAGAGAAACGAAATCGTTCACGAAGGGGTTGGTCACAGTAGATCGGGTTCGTCTCCCGGGCTGAGGCTCTCGCGACTCACAGACTCGGTGACTTGAGACGCGGAGCAGTGAAAACCGTAAGGAAGCTGTCTTGCTGATGACGCCCTACTTTCACTTACAGCTCGATTGTTTGTTTGCAAGTTGTAGGCACCTTGATGTTGTATGTTTGAATATAGACGTGGCTATTTTTAGTGGTTAGGTCCCCTTCCCTTTCCCTTTTTTTCTTTCCTCTCGCTGTACGAGGTTTGCTTTTATTTCTACTTCACGGTTGTGTGGCAGTTAAGCATCAGTGTAAACCACTGTGTTGCTGTTAATGATGATGATGATTATCAGTACCGCATAAGGAACCGGTCGCTCGGGTCTGAAAACAGGCCTCACATGGGGTCTTAGGCAGATGGGGTTTCTGTCGTCGTGTAGCAATCGAGATCATCCTGGAAAACTGCTGTAAACTTCTACCGGATGGCCCAAACACATTGGGCGGGCACTGAGTGGCACTTCACAACGATCAGTGATAAGAGAAGTACTGTGGAATACATCACTTAACGAATGTTCCGCCAGTTCAAGATCGTCGATCTAGTCTAGGACATGCAGATCCAGGTTTAGGCGGTTGGTCAGGTAACATGTTTCTTTGATGAGCTTATCCTGAAAAGATATGAAGTATCGTAGTTCACCAGTAGGAAGCATAGTACTACCAGGTGCATTCTGTGCCGTGCTGACTTCTGGTTGCATCATTGGATTGTTAATGAGTGTTTAAAAAGAGGTGCAATGTCCGAAGCTGTATCGAGTTGTAACTGCGCCGGTGTGTCATTACTGCAAACGGTGGCAAATTTTTGGCGGATGATGAAGCCGACCTTGACGGCGGCCAAGATGGATGTCGACTTTGCAAAATGGTTCATGAACGGTCGCTTGGTGTGCGGTTTGTGGGACGTGGACGGAATGCTGGGATGACAATAATTTTCATTTTGGTCTCCTGCTGTCTGAACAGGTAAAGACAAAAATGGTGGCAATCACCATAGTTCTAACAAGTATGAAGATCGTAGGGCACACAAAGATGAGGCATCTGAATTAATTCTCTGTGAAGGACCTTCGCACTCAAAATTAACAGTGCTGGAAAATGTTGTAGGATCGACCGCCTGGCCGTTTACTAGTTGGACATATTGGTACCGTGTGTTGCTCATAAACGATGGCTCTTCAAAGATCGCCGACAGCAGCCACATTGTCTCAGCCACTGCATTGTCATGGGGGCATTTCAGTAGAATGAAATTGACGTAGTTCTCATATTCACGTGCTCCCACCTTTTGCAGGAGTGTGATTTTCCAAGCGTCATTGTACGAGCCAAATTCAAACATGGATACGTCTTCCCGTTTGTTCGCACCAACGTTTGAAGGTAACGTCTGAAATCGGGCCGTAAACGAATACACTCAACAACTAGAGGGTCCGGAGAAGTCTCTCCGTCCAGCAGACCTAGAGAAAGGGCCGAAGGCGTATTTCTTCCAAATCGACACATGTCTCATCAATGTATTAAGCGATATATCAGTCATCATCATCATAGACAGCAATACATCAATGGCTTACACTGACGCTTAACTGCCACATAACCAAGAAGAAGAAATAAAAGCAAACCCCGTACAGCGAGAGGAAAGAAAAAAGGGAAAGGGGAGGGGATCTAACCGCTAAAAATAGCCACGTCTATATTCACTGGTTTCTTGCGGAGTTGGAAGTATAAAACTTGTGTAGTATCTCCGCCTCCAGATATTCCGGCAAGATTCAGTAGTACGGAGTTTGTGGTTCCACAGCAGATTTTACCTCGGTTTCGTTGTTGTCCGTCCGCACCGATCACGTGAACTGCTGAAACGGTGAGAGTATGTGGGGTGTGTTGAGTGTTGAAGCAGCTAACAGCAGTCGGGCACCTAGGGGGGTTGCACCGTTTTGTTGTATAACAATGGAAAGGGGAAAACTATACGGAGAAGGTAGGGAGAAATGGGAAAAGACAAAAGACGGAAATGACAACAATGAAGGTACTTGGGACTATGCGTGCCCGACTGTCAGTTGCCATCATGGGATAATCCAGTCATCTGGTTGCCTTTTGAATGCATCGACTGACGTTGCCATGACAATCGTCGCAGGAAGTGCGTTCCATGTCGAAGAGACTCGGACAGCAAGACTTTGTCTGCATAAAAGAGTACTACGTGGTAGGGAGATCTTATACTTATGGCCCCTGAGACTCATTGTATCGGCAAGTGTGAAAAGATTTTTGTTGGGGGTGACCTGGAGAGCATAAGAATTTGTATGTTAATATAAGATCACCCCTCAGACGCCTGTAGGCTAGAGGGGATAGTTCCAGCTTCGA
>JTDE01022172.1:18731-41311 GCA_014338405.1 Paragonimus skrjabini miyazakii
CGAGGACCCCATACAGGCAGGCGACACCTACCCACTTGGCTCAATGCAGCAGTCAAGGTCTTCATATTTTGTGACCACTTTGTTGCTTGACCACCACGTGGTTTGACCAGCATATAATACCCGGTACGGTAAACGATCAGATGACATACGGAGTACGTGACCCAACCATCTCAAGCTGTGCAACGTAATTAGTTGGCCAATTGGTCGCGCATCCCGAGCGTTCCGAGATACGCGCCGGCGAACGGCCACATCGCTCACGCGAACAGTCCACTTAATATGGGCCAATGGGCGGAAACAACGATGATCAAACACAGCAAGCCTGTTGACAACTATCGGGACATCAGTCTGCTGAGCTGAGCATGCAAGAGTTCTGCTGAGCCGACTGAATGCGAGAGTTTTGGAGGTTAGTGTTCCTGAAGAGCAGTGTAGATTCCGGGCGAGTCGGAGTACGACTGACCTGGTGTTTGCTGTTCGACAGATCCAACAGAAGTGCTGTAAACCCAACCAGCCGCTGTACATACTCTTCATGGACTTCATCAAGGTCTTTGATTCTGTGAGCCGCCAGGCAATGTGGACGGAGCTTGGTAAGTTTAGATATCCAGGTAAATGCATCAATTTGATTAGAATGTTGCATGTGGGTATGAAGGCGAAGGTACAGTCGCGTTGACCGACCTCTAATGATGCTGATATTGTGACTGGCGTGGAACAGGATTGTGTCCCAGCCCTAAACCTATTTAGTTTCATCTTGACCGTAATGCTAACAGTTGCTGTTCAGGAATCCGCGGAGTACGGCGCTGTGTTCGAGTATCAGAGGGATGAACTCTTACTGAATACTCAACGTTTTAGTGCTCCAGCTCAGCTACATAGCTCAACGGTGCACACGCTTCTGATCGCAGTTGACAGCTCACTGATAGCACACAGTGAAGACGAACTTCAGCGACTGTCCACAGCTTTCTCGACTGCATCACCAAATTTGGATTGGATATCAACAAAGGAATGACATTCTTTCTTTCAGCCTTCTCCGAGAGATGCCGTTCTTGTGCGTGTGCCTGAAATATGCATCAATGGAGACGTCGTCGACAGCTGCGCAGACATCTGCTACTTGGGTAGGAAGCTGTCGACAGATTCGTCAACGGACTTCGAGTTACGAACCCGTGTGCTGAAGGCTAGCGCTACTTCCGACATCTTGAAAGACTTGTCTAGGAGAATCACATCAAGATGGCCATTAAGCTACCACTCAACGGCGCTGTCTGTACTGTTGTGCGTAAGTGAAACTTGTTTATTGTATCAATGAAACAGGTGCTATCCGAACCGTCTCCACTTGCAACGCCTACGACGCATCCTGGGCATTCGTCGTTCAGATGTGGTTCTGCAGAATTAGGTACTGTGTCGGGCGGAAATTAACGAGATGGAAGCCATAATGATGCTCAATCAGCTTCGTTGCCCATGTCACGTCCGTCGGATAAGCCATGACCGTATTTCGAAGCGGCTTCCGAAGGCACAACTGAAAGCAGGTAAACGAAACCCTGGTGGTCAAAAACAGAGATGTCAGGATGTTTCGGGCTGAAACATTGACTAGCATTGAGTCAGATAGTCTGGAGAAATACGATCCGAACAGACGTCCCCAAGCTCGATCAACTATGTTTTCGTGGCCGTGAAATGAAACGTGCGGTACGCAACGGAACCATCAATACCGCAGGTCGTTGTGATGACCGTATGATGTTGCGATGTGTGCAGCCGCGAACGCGTTGACCGTCTGAAATTAATAGGTCGTCAACGTACTCATAGTATACCGCTGGTCGAGACAGCGAGTACCTTTAGTCCAAGTAGGTTATATCACATATATTCATTTTTTCCTGTTCTTATCAATCAACGACTACCGCCGTTTGGAACCCATCCGCTCCCACTTTTGGAAACCCGGATGTCTGTAGCCTTCTGCTGTTTGTTTTCTTTAGTTGGTTGACGTACTGTATGGTGAATGTTTTACTTTTTTTTCAGTCCAACTTTGCATTTTGTTTTGCCCCCTTTAGAGTGCACTCACATGTACTTCTATACTATTTTTTGCATTGTCTTCAATATTTTTTTTATTCAATTTAGATCTTTTCATTGAAGTCTCCCTGTGTTTATTTCCCAAGAGATAAGGATTCGAGTTTCATGCTAGAATATCAATTGGCTAACCAGCGTTGATTGGCTGGACGCAAAAGCCTGACACATACGTCTCTTGGTTTTATTCTCTCGGCTTTACACTGGGTACGTCGCATGTGAGTGGAACTACAAGTGGTGCAGCAGAGTCCACTTGTAGTGATGTTTAAGCGCAGGCGTCCTTTGGTATCGGTCATTGTGACAGGTTAGTCAGAAATAGATGCTGCCAACCAGATCATCGTTGGATATTCACGCCATATTGTTGTAGTCATGTTTCCTTTACCCGGCCCCATTTTCCTGATGGTATTTGTGTACATACTTTACGTTGCGTGCTTACAGGACAAACGCAACTACTACGTATTGAGTGCGTTTTGAACTAAAAATTAAAAAAATCTGTGCCGCCGGACCCGAACTCGTATCAGGAAAAATCTACTGCAAACTCCCGACTAGTTCTGAACTGAATTTTCTGCAAGACTACATTTACAGATTACGTGATGATGCAGGTTTTCAACTCTACGCTCAAGTTCTCCGAACAACATAGGTTGGAACATATGTGACTTCAACTACGACAGTAAGGTCGGAGACTGTATGATGCACTGAATTTGAATACGAAGATGTCTGTGAAGGCCATCTCGGTAGTAGACAAGCATTAAGGATTACGAGTTAGTACACGAATAGTGTGATTTAAATTTTCTCATCTGCAACAAGAACCTGGACAAATTCTTTTCACGTCTGGTCCATGTTGCGCGTCAGTACGATTTACAGCACAGTTCCCCAGAAAAAAATCGAAGATGTATTTCTAATCCAACAGATAACTTCCCGGGTGTTGGACTGGAGGACCCCAGGATCACTGATGTCGGAAAGTTCCAGGAACTTTTCCTGGGATCGTGTGCGTTATCTTGTTCGATCAAAAATCGAGTATCAGTGGTAAAATAAATGGTTTGCTTCTAATACGCCCCATACTGGTACCGCTCAAGTGAAATCATCATCTGTGGACGTTCCGTTGCCGAATCGGCTGCCGATGTGGCAACCAGCCAACTGTAAAACGTGTCCTGGCACTTGCCGTTTGTGCGGTATGGCCGTTTTGCTAGAGTTGTTCGTTCGCGTACTGTTTTAAACATAAACAATGCACAATCTAATGTAACTCTCCCAAATAAAGCAGACGCAGAAACTTATTTTTCCGTATTGAGGCACCAGTTTTATACTTCTATTTCTTTGGTTGAGCCAAAACTACCTCTCTGATATTCGTCCGACCGTCTTTACAATACGTGGCCAGATGTCGCTTCAGCTGAAACTAGGTTCAGCATTCCAAATCATTCATTTTATAGGATCATCAGCATCACTTCACCTTATGCGTTTGGGAGCTTTTGAGTAGCACTGTGCTTATCTTGGGATATATGAATACCACGTATTTCCTAAACGGTATTTTCAAGTGCACCGTAGCAGTCTACATTTCGGACAATAATAGCAAAATACTATTGGGATGCAATGCAACGGTTTCTTTGAGGCTTACAACTTGCCTGGGAAGAACGAAAATAGCTATCGTTCACGCTGACTTTTTCAAGTTGCTGTACCCGAATTGATTTCTTGACAATATTAGAATTCCTAATGGAATGAATCGAATACGGTTGAAAGCTAACGTCACCCAGCATATCACAGCCGCAACCGATACCACTATCCAAGCGAGAAGCTATCTCTAACGCCTTCCAAGAAATGAGTCGAGAGTTTATGATCCAGCCGACTTATTGTTTAGAGAAGGTGCATCTGTTAGCCGTAGTTCTAAAAACGACCGGATCCATTCACGTCAGTAATGACTTACGTATACTCAAAGGTAACACCATCTAGCTATTGCAGACGAACTAATTGTTGAACTGTGTCGAGCGAAGGTATTTTCAAAACTTGATATTAGAAAGCGCTTGCTGTCATATGCTTGACTCTCGATTAAGGAACTCTGACGGCTTCCCTCACACGAGACGGTCCGTATTAATACAAAGTGCTTCCAACAAATCCCGAAGCATGGCAAATGTTCATTACATTTAATGGTTGTGTCACATACACGAATGACATTTGCGCCTTTGGAAAATCTGTACCCTGGTTGCTTCTACTCTTAGAGTATCCATTTTCGACGAACAATGTCCCACATTCCTATCGACAGATGCCTCCTATATCGGTTTGAGCGGCATTTTATCACAGGTGCAGAACGGGGAAGGAATGTCAGTTGTATCTGAGTCCCGGACACCATCAGTCACTGAAAGGAACTATCCTGTAGATGAAAAAGAAACTACCACGTTTGCACTTGTGAAAAACGGCACCCACGTCTCTTCGGACGCCGGCATGTTTTGCGCACTGACCATGTATCTCTCACTACACTCATCTATCGTGGCAATAATGGTCAAAAACGTTTACGGATTAATCGATGGTACGTAAGCTTATTAAATTACGATTTTGAAGTTCGTTGTATCGCGGGACAACACAATCAGGTAGCCGATGCGCTTCCCCGTTTGCTCATAAGAAATGAAGGTTTCGAAAAGGTTAAAATGGTTTCAACCCTAAAGGGCGTTCATCCGGCATCCATAACTCTGAAAACTGTAAAGTACAAATAGTAACTAGGTGTATTTACCTTAAATGGTCTGAAGCTCTCTAATGTGATAAGACAACCATAGCGATAAGTTTGATATTGTTACGATACCGTTCGGCTCGATTTGGCTTGCTTGAGAAAATACTTACTGACAATGAACCTCAATTTCGGTGTTGAGGTTGCACAACTTCTGCACACGAATGATATTCGACAAATGAAAAACCGTATCGTACAACCCCGCTACCACCGGCATAGTTGAACGACTTAATCGTGCCTCAAATGAATCTGTCCAAACGAAACGGTGTGGGAGCAAACATTGAAGAAAAAAAGCACCTACTTGGCGGGTGGTCTTAACATTTTGAGGAACAGTTAATCTGGCCTCAGCCAGGCCCTGTAGACAACAGGATCCGAACGGTCAGTTATTGCGCTCCAGACATTCAAACATGGTCACAAGACATGAAGAAGTTGACCACTCAATTAAACAAAGTGTGTAGGTATCGACTCCCTGTTTAGACTGCTGGTAAGAAGCGCTATCCGAGATAGTGATGTGCCGCAGTCAATGGCGTACTTGCGTTCATGCCATCTCTAGTTCTTCCGCGTAGACTTTTGTTAATTTTTAACCTCCTCAGTAACGTTTTATTCTAGGATCTTCCACGCCACTGTTGAGGTGAGCAGCGGCCCGGGCCACAGCACCTTCTGGTCAGCCTAACGGCAATTATGACGACAGACTGCCGCACATTGCCGTCTTGGATGGTGTTCCTGACCAATCATATGAGTGGCCATGAGGATCCCAAGCAGACAGGCAACACTTATTCAATCCGCTCAGTGGAACAGTCAAGTTTTTCATGTTTCGTGACCATGTTGTTGCTTCTCCATCACGTGGTTTCACCCAACTGTTGATGGTCTCAATAAACACTGCCTGGCAAAGTAAACGACCGGCTGAAATACGCAGTACGTGACCCAACCATCGCAGACTGTGCAAAATGATTAGTCGGCTACTTAACCGCTAAGCTCGAGCGTTCCGGAGTGTGGTGTTAAGCGTTTAAGTACGGACATCTTTTCTTTAAACGAGGGTCTGCTGTTTTCGTGGTCTCATGTCAGATAGGCATTAGCGGGAATCAGTGAACTCCTATCCGACTGTAAACCGAGAGTGAAGGACCCGAGACATGTAGCCACGGCCGTCGACAGGGCATCTTTGTTGGAATATAAGAGACGTGCCTTCTTTGTGACAGTAATTCCGAATCGGGTCAAGGGCAATGCCAAAGCACGCGTAAATCCAGACCGAAATTGGAACAACCCTGTCAAAATGCTGTTTATTTTCAAAAGCTGGTGCCATACCAATAACGTGCTGAAAGCGCCGCAAGAGCGATATCTGCGGGCGATTTTAGGACAGGTAAATGAACCTAATGAAGTCCGTGTTGACGAACGAGATACATTGAACGGATGCAAAACCCGTCCCTCGATATAAAGCCCCGTTGTGTAGGGTCAGCAGCTTCCTGACTATGCTTACCTGAACTTAAAAGCATCGGCCGAAACGCTGCTGTAGTGATAATAGCTGCATTCTTCGCAATCTTGTTTCATATTTATGTGTACGCCCGTTCAGCCGTGTCACTCGGGTGCAACATAATACTGAACGTGTCCCGGATGCATGTACAGGCTCGGACACCATTACTGTGGAGATGTTTGTTCTTGAAGTACTACCATAAAGTGGACTTCTGTAACCATTAGGTTGAACAAATATCCCTCGTACACGTTATTGTGTTCGCCCCGAGGAAATGTATATGGTAAACCGCAGCTTAACCCGTGTTGACGAATACATACACTGTCAGACGCTGACTAAATTAATCACATAAACTTACCACGTGCAACCGTGGTGGACGAAACTTTAAGAATCCCACACGAACACGTTGTCCGGCAGTCTTGTTCGGTTTGATGTAGCCAGACGAACATTGTTCGACCATATCCGGCGATCGCCACATGTCAAGCGAATTAGATACTGTGGCGAGAAGCGTAAGATGCAAAGAGATGTACGCACCACTTTTCAAGAGCTGAGGAACCATAGCATTTTCGTAATTTTTGAACAAGGAATTCATGCCGTAGCTATTCAGAAAGTAATCATCAGCACAAGCCATTGAAGTGATGCCGATGATGGACACCACAACTATACCAAACTCAAAGCGAATAACCACAGCGTCGCATGATTTCAGTCAGCCGTGAAAATGACCGGGGCATGATAAAAGTGGGCGCGCTCACACACGAATAAGTAGAATGAGCAAATCAATAAGACAACTATAAGTAAAAGAGGTGTTTACATCTAGCTCCACTTCATCACATCCCATAATCCGAAGTATCCAGATAGAAAAGCGAACACAAGAGCCATATCAAGTGCCGTTTATGAACAGTGATAAAACAGAAAAGGAACTAACCCAGTCGCACGTATCGCGACTGAGGGGTCACACTTGAAAGAACTCACCGAGGTTGACTTTACAGCGAAGCACTTCTCGTGTGCCTCATGAACAAAAGCGAAGAGATAGTGCTACACGCTGAGTTAGAATGTTACGACATGGTAAAGACTGCGCAACGTACGCTTTTAGTGAGCCTTGTGTGCAACGAAGTGAACGCCATGACCAATTACTGTATAATCCCGTAGGCTTCGTTAGGGTGACGCCCAACTGCACACAGCATCCACCGCCGGCTACAACTCAGATTCAACAAAAAAGTACTGTCGGCCTTCATCGCAGAATTTGAGAACCGACTTAGTGGATCGAATAAACACCGTAAGGAGGTCGAGAAAATGGTCGGGTAAGCTGTAATGAATCTGCAGTTTGGAAGGGCAGCACGGATTACGGAAAACATTCATCATCAATCACCGCAACTTTACGAACAGACACAGGGCACTCTTCCGTAGGTTTGATCATATTGCAAAGTTTAAAATCAGTGAAACAGACACAGGGACGTCCAATAGGAGTCTACTCTCGTGGAATACAAGCGCTCAATCAGAGTCAAAACGAACATACATAGCATTAGGCTCGAACGCAAAAGAACGAGACCATGGTATATGACTACAGTAGCTCCGACGGATACCACCAAGGTTTGAATGTAAATCAGATGGGATCCCATTGAAACTGGATGCGCCAGTAACAACAACACAAGAAGAACGGCTGACTGGGCAATTAGAATTAGCGGCAAAGCTCCCAATATGTCTTCAGTATCTCAATACGCCCAAGAATACACAGACAAGCTGCGCTCGATACTGGCTATGAACAGACACGACTACGACCGGTCGGGAGATTTCTACGAACTGAATTTCCCAGCCTTCAGGTGTCACCTATATTTAGCGGACCCAATTATAAGACTAGCGCTTGAGTAAGAGGGATAAATAAGTCATTGAGTACGTCTCTACATAATCCGACTATATCGCCAGATGACGCTCATTTTTATCCTGCGGAATGATGATCACAGCAGCATGGGATCTGTGAGAGATATTAGTTCCATAGATGAATAAAACAGGCATGCGGTACAAGAGAAGTTTCTGCAACCACGGGAAGCAGCACAATGTGACAAAATTAGTGGCATGTGGCCTGTCGACATTTTATTAAAAATGGCCTGCGTATACCTGACACTATTTGTAGTGCAAAAAAGCCTTAGTGCAGGATAAGTGACTTGAATCACACTATGTTTCTTCAAGCCCCTTCAGAATTCAGGGCGTCGTAACAAGTCAACAGTTTCATGAGAGACTTGCACAGTCACTTTGCCAACCCATAGTGACGCGAATGACGTACGAAATGACTGCATAGACTCACACTTGAGTGGTTCGGAAGTTTGGCCTCAGTGGCGGTCGGAGCCAGTGGACTCGAGACACAAGAAACGCACTCATGAGAAATGACCGCCACTCGAAAGCTCGGCTGACCGTTCTGAATGTCTCCATATGCGCAGGCCCAAGGACTGCGCCAGCCAGTAAGAATACAAACCCGAGGGTGCAAAACGGAGTGAAAATCGCGACCGACGCCAAAAACAAAAGCACCAGGCCAGTCTCATGTCAACTACATAATTAACCTATAGTTCTTCGAACTTTAACTCAACGGATAAGAACCTCATTATATACTTATCTGCTCTTTATCGCTTTCAACCATACCTAAATGAACAAATGGCATTGTCAGATATCCAACTCAATCTGAAAACAAGCGTGGCCGAATTGATGCTCCATCAGACGCGCAAATTACTAAGCTAACAAAAGTAGATATTCCAGGCGTGTGTGGACAAAAAAACTCGGCAAATAATTCGACTTTGGATATCAAAAATTGTACGTGACAACTTTATGAAACGGTTTGCGAACACACATTTATCCCTAACGGTAACCACAAAGGCAGTACGTCACAGTAGTCTTCTGACATTCCGGCAGATGGCAACTCGCTACTACACTCACAAACGATTACCACCAAAACCACAAAAACGACGCTCTTTCAAAGGTTAAATTACACCCAGACCCATATTAAGATGAGAACAAGACGGCTAGTAACAAAAGTTCATTTTCGTTAATATTGAAAGGTCTTAAAATACAAAATGAGCTGGGTACTGGGGAAAAAACAAATCCGCGATGTCGTGGTTCTTGCCGATGTACGTCTGAATGATCGCGAAACTTCAAGTCAAATCAAGTTGAAGAGCGAACACTGACTAAACATAAAGAGCCTTAGCTACAACATGCGTTCTCAGAAACTGGTTAGGTCGCACAATTTGAATTACAACAGATTCGGAGAGTACATAATAAACATCTACAATACGTGCATTCCTGTTTTGACAAACCACATGTCCGCAGGTATTTCCGCATATCGAAACAACTGCACAGACAGGTTTGTAAGTGAACAGTATGAAAAAGGCTGTTACGAAAACCTAGTAGATCAAGTCATATAGCCGACTTCAGAGAGGATACACCTCAAAAATTTTGACCTATAATGAAGCCTGACTAACAGAAACTTTGTGCACCTCAACACCAACACAATGAGGTGGCTGTGCTAGTCTGCGATGCGAACCTTAGGGTACGTAGGCAAGTTCCTCACGGCTACCGAATGAACACCAATAACCTAAGCAAAGGCATGCACAACCACCGCTAAATCAAATTCAAGTTGTATACAGGGGTGGGTGAATGAGAACATGCTCACGATACAAAAAGAAGACCTCCATCAGACGAATATGAAGCCGAACCCACCTACAAAACCGTAATCACTTCAGAACATTGACTATACTGTATATACACTGAAAGCAACTCGTTACAGCAGTTTCGCTAGAGGATTTTACCACGGACGGTTGTGCTTGCTGTAAGGCTATAACACCTCAGCCGTTTCTAAGGAAATAATCGACACGGTTAATTAGTTCGATTTTTATAAATTCAACATTACCGTTTGAACACACATGTCGCATTCCCGCAGATTCTTTTGCAATTCCGTTTTTGGGAGAATCGCTATATCAGAGTTTCGCTCTCGAGGATGCATTTATGAAACCATGTTGAGCGCTGCGCCACATAGTAAACAAGACCGAACTATTGTATGAAAACACCCAGCCACATTCGTTTGCGAGTAATGTTCACAGTGCCCAATCATCTCGAGAGAGAAGGCACTAACTGTCCCGTTAACTCCGAACGATAACTCTATGGCTAGGATTCCTGTTTACGTCGAAGTCACATAAATCAATTTGTTGGGCGACATTTTGATTACAGGTGAGCAGTAGGGCGTTTTGGTTTATATAAACTGGAAAGGACACAACCGACGAGTTTAAACAAGAGCGAAACTTAAGTACAGCGCTCATTTTCGGAAGGAGCTAACTCAAAAGCATAGGGGAATGCAACAGCCCTGACCAATTGTGGGTGACGTCCGACTTAGATCAATGGATTTGGAATGGACGTTACTCTACCAGGACAAAATCAGCAGGCTGCATTACAAGCGCCACTTAAGAAAAGAAATAGAAAGAAATGCAGAAAGTTGTACAAATAACGGAGAATCCAACGAAGCCAAAGTTACCTGACCGGATGAGGGCCACATTGGCGCGTTGTGGAAGGCTTCTAGCAACTGATGTAGATGGCCACGTTGGGCTCAGCCTGGTGACATGGAAAATAACCGATTTGAAGAACTTCAGCTAACACGTCACCTAGCTCAACATTGACATTAAGCAACATTGGAATACATCCTATTCACGCTACCTATTTGACCTCGAGTAAAATGAGAAGGTGGTCTACATCCCAAAAACGATGGAAAGTTCGTGAGTTTCTCAAATTTTCATACTGAGTAATACGAGTGCCGTTCTTGCAATCAAGCAGTCCAAACATCAAGCAGACTTGGTGCCAAAATTCCATTCGTAGGTACGCGAGTAAAGGATTAGGCCCACGATATTGCGCTAGACGAAAAATAGAGGGACCGAACAATTTACATTATATAAAACGTTCCAGAATCACAGACGGTACACGCAATACCATACTGGCCAGAGAGTGCACAACAGAAAACGGAGGTAATCAGTTTCTTTATCGGAACCACTCGGCGATACGGGAGGTACGCAAGTTTACTGTAGTGCACGTCGTGAAGTTCGCTTGAAACCACAAAGTTTCGGAGTGGCATAAAACTAGTTTCATTCTCATGACTGTATTTTCCTCAGCTGTGATGAGGAGTTGTCGACAGAACGTCATGTATTAAAGCGGAGAAACGGTCGATTATTAAACATATTATCGTACGCCCTGGGTGTCATCCTTGGTGGATGAAATCACACGACGCACCCAAACGCGCTCACATAGTGACAAGGCAGAAACAGCTTGTAACATCAAGAAATCGTTAGTGTGATGCTACTTCATTTGTACACTGAGTTACCGGTGCAGGTAACGTGTGTGAAGTTAACTCAAGCACGAAATTTTGACAATATCGGTTGTTTACGGCACAGTGTCAGTAAGTATGTTGGTGCTTAGGGAAGGCCCGAACCGTGCGACTACCCTCCGCCGGTTGATGAGTTGTACACATGAAATAATAAGGTCGTATTTAGGTACTGGGGTGTTTGCTGAACTTGAGGCATTCAGGATTAAAACGCTTAATCACCAAACGAGATGACAACAACGCGTAAACGTTTGGGCGTGAAGTTTCATGAAGTTCGCTCAAACCAATATGCTCAGATAATTACGCAGACAATGTCACCTCGTTTGATGATGAAACGTTTGCAACCTGAATGCCAAGCTCGGCGAACATCTCAGTCACAGCTACGAACAACACTATTCTCAACTATCGTTATCCCGCACGTTTGGTAGCAAATCAGAGTACAGTTTATTCATTCGTTCAAGGAAAGCCAACGAAAAGCTGACGTTTTAACTGCAGGCAACTACCACAAACACAACAGCGTCAACGGTTAAAAGGATGGTTGGTCGATCTGACTACACGGGTACTAGTACTGCCTAGTCATAAACCACGAACCAAATTAATTGAACTAGGGGTTTTGTGAAGCATTGGGCAAAAGAGCCACAAAATTTGGACCTTAAAACTGTCACACGCAAGCGAACTCTAGTAAACCGACGAATCGTTTGCAAAGATCTAAAACATTACCATCTATTCTACATTTGACAAATCGTTACAGCATAGAATGTTGAGCGACATGGTTAGTCATGATTGGACCGCGTTCTTTGCAAACACTCTTGATCTAGGTTAGTTATTAACTATCGAAATCACTTCACTCCAGAAGTTGGTGAGAGCAGTGAAAATCAAGGTGCCAAACCACGTTTTTGAGGCGAACGCCTTAAGTTATTCAGACACCTCGTGGATGTTATGCGTACATTTATTTTCAGGTGTTTGTTGTTCAGCAGATCCACATCTGATTCCATGTGAAGGCTGTATGCCTTGATAAGAACAAGGTTACATTCAAACACAGTGACATCATGTTGAATCGACAGTTGACCAAGAATCGCACACATCACAATAATTTCTAACTTAAGTAAAACTGTTCCGTTTTCCCACTCTTTCAGTGGTACGGATTGCCATACATGAGGTGGTCAACAAAACATCAACAAACTGACAGTATGAGCATCCGGAGTAAACCATCGAGTTGAAAGCTCTGACACTTTGTAAAGTAGCAGCGACAAATTTAACAGGTTCATCTGAAGTGATGCTCTAAAACTCAGCTTCATCTAGTTCGAACGGAAAGTTTAATGTACCGTACAGCGCAGCGTTCGTGATTAAACCGTTGACCACGGAGCGCTGCTACCACAGGATATGATCTATCAAATGATCGCAAAAAAGCTTGCTGTTCTCTGATAACGAAAGAAATTCCGTACTGCTATTTCAGAATGAGCCCCTGACAAAGCGAAGCATTTCTCAACCAAGGAGCATATGACGGTGGAGCGCTCCGAGTTGTTTAGGAAACACGATTGTGAATTCAAAACAAACAAGACAACGACCGAGTCACCAGCGACGTCCTTGTTTTACGATTAATAAACCTGCAGTCACCATTTAGCAGTACAGTGGCTTTCCGTTGATCAACCATGCCCTTCCCTTCATTGTTCAAGAGAAGAAAATGAAGTTTTCACTTATGAATATAGCTTGCAACTGTGTACAGTCATGCGATCGAGCCACCATCAAATACGCCACATGGATCGGCGAACAGCACTCGCGGCATAATTATTATATGTAGTGTACTGCCGATTGATTACATGTTGTTGTTGGTCTTGTCGAGGCGCATGAGTGTTTGAGCGCCATGCCCCACTGAACAAGTCCAGCGCAAGTTGCGAGAAGAATGCCGATGAAGACGGTCACCACATAATTGCAGCTGCCCGAACTACTTAGTGCAAGGTTGTTCATACCCGGGCAGGACCATCCGAGATAGTCTGGCTAGGGTCAGTGGCCGGGTCAGCAAAATCGGATGACAGGTGCATGAGACATGAATGATTGCTGTAGATTGAGAATTCAAAACGTTGGCTCTATAAACAAAAAGCTATTAGTTCACGTGGCAGCCATCAATGAAGCATTCAACAACGCGCTGAGTTAAATCGCACCTAAGAAACAAAACCCAACACATTACAACAAAGTGCTCCAGAGTCAACGCATTCCAAACACAGAACTTTTAATAAATCCGGTACAGAATAGGTAAGCTACATATCTCAAAGTTAGAGCGAACTGCGAAGAAATTGTTAGCAACCACTTTCAAAGTGTTTCATTCAAACATTATTGGCTTCCTGACAGAGCAACTACATGAGCTGAACCGTATGTTAAAGTGGAGCTTGGTGACATCATAGGAACACCCAAATATACAGGAAAACGCTCATTGCAAAGCAGACCATTTGTAGCAACGCATACAATACTATGATAACAAGTGGCACACAGTCACCGTGAGTTGATAACACTTTGGCGAAGGTAAAAACATAAGACATACAAAATACAACAGGAGCAATGACGTGTATGGAGGAATACAGTCGAGCACAGCGGAGCTAAAATGCATACATTACTGTAGACGTTTGCTTAGTCCACGGACAACATTTCGGATCCAACTGGTGAACAGTAGAACATCAAGCAGCAGACGGTCTACAGACGCACGCTTCTGAGGCCACTGGGATTTGCACTTCAGACACACACGGCTAAAGCAGAAAGTAGCCAAAAGGGGAATGATACGTATCGTGGCTCAAGAGGTGGTAATATCTTGGCTTAATTCGAGGACATAATACACATACAAACGGAAAGCAACCACTTGAACGGCATATGAAAACAGTATTAACGATACATAACCTACCATCGCTGGAGGCAAAACAGGGAGCCCAGTGTGATAATTGAAGGTATATCCCAACATACAACACAGCTAAGCGAAGCTTGTATAGTTAGTGTTCCGCGCTTAGAAAGGCACAGCACTGTGAACGACTGTTATCCGGAGGGCAATCCACGACAAAGCTACAAGATGACCTGGTACTTTAAAAAAAATCGCAATACCTCGTGATGTCTATTTTTCGGATCAAGTCATGATAAAGTTGATGTCCATGAAGTTCTAGCAAATTAATAAACAACAATGATAGTGACAAGTCTATACGGTTACTTCAATGGGCGGAAGCTAACGCTTAACTAATGAATTTCAACCCGCCGTTTCCGCAAGCCCCTCGGAGATTAATGAAAACACCACCCTACCCTATCCTCGTAGCTCCTAGTAAATCAAGCTATTCTTACAGGACGTCGACTGAATGGACTCAGAGATAACCTTGATGGAGGTTACATAAGGTCCGCAGGCTAGCCAATTCAGCACATGAAAACCGTGAAAGCAACACCCAATTCTTGTGACAAGACACGTTAAGGTAACGTTTATGAAAGTTTACCTTCTGTAGCTCACGTGGCGTGATCGATGGTAAAAATGCATGTGCTAACAGAATCAGCGTTCTGCTGATTATTGAGAACTAAATCGTCCACTTCGGCCGATGAAGATATACCTCGAACCAAAGCTGACGGTATTCAACTGGTAGTCCCGTCAAGTACAACTCTTTCAAAAACCATGTCAACGCCTACTTATCGTAGGCATCCAGAGTGAAATTCTTATCACAGGTGCTTACGTTCTAACTGAAAATCCCCGCAGAAATAATGAAAACAGTTCACCGAAGATCTACTTTCGACAATACTTCGCATACGATCGGTGTGATTATGCAAAACGAAGCAACTAAGAATTTGAGAGTAAAACAAAACAGAACAAAGCAGGTTACAGGGATCCCCACCGGTATATAGCAGGAGTTCATTAACAGGAGCATGTGATACATGCGAGCCTTAGCAAATGCCGTCTACATGGCGCTGCCGTCCGAAGGAACACAGCAGCTGGGCTGATGACACGTAAAACAACTGACACAATCAATTGCACCTATTGCGTCGCAAGTTTTGTTGTGATACTCCACTCACAGTCGACAAAACCACCCATTCTAAAAGATACGTTAATAAAGCCTGACCTGTTTCTCATTATTCCTGTGATCCTATGTACACAGATCGCATCACCAGGCGTTTGCCGGAAAACGATGCGTCAGCACGGTCCTGTGACATAGCTGCGGGGCAACTCATTTGGTTGGGCTCACCTGGCTAACTGGCCGATTCACAGACAGGGGAGGGCTTTCGCAGCGTCTACTCAGCACTGGTCTGTCTGTGGTCCAGTGGATCACGACCCACTGCGCCACTCGAGTCTGTGCTCGAAAACTGTTCATTCACACCTTGGGATCACCATGACAAGCCACGGACGTTCAGCCCCAGCAACATTCAGTTCCTCGCTCACCTGCCCAACTCGACTAATACGAGTTGCCTGAAGCTCACCTTAACCGTGATTATAGGCACAATGAAACCATTTTTGGTTCTTACCAAGTCGTTCTGACCCGTTTAATTTTTGATCACACCTCCCTTAGTTGTAACCTAACTCTACATAATCATGCAGGTCAAGGACGGGAAGTTGGCGTAAACCGTCCTGATCGCTGGAATCCCGTTTACATACGCCTCATTTCAAAAGTCTCAGAGGTGAACCTCAATTCACACAAACCTTGCAAGTCATTGATAACCGCCTTCTTCATAGACAAAGTTGGTTGCATAAAGTATTATCAACCACGTAATACATCGAAAGCCAAAACAACCTACTACCAGCTGCTTTCCCCTGGGAACGAGGCAACTGCTGGTCTACCTCTAGATTGTGGGTTCACACCGACGGCGCCTACAGGCCAGTTGTCGCTGAAAGGAAGGGTATATAATACCTGTGTGCGTTCCATTTTGCTGTATGGTTTGAAAACGTGGCCTGTTCACAAGGAACATATCAACAGGCTTGCTGTGTTTGACCATCGTTGTCTCCGCCAATTGGCCCATATTAAGTGGACTGATCGCGTGAGCAATGTGGCCGTTCGCCGGCGCGTATTCCGGAACGCTCGGGATGCGCGACCAATTGGCCAACTAATTACGTTGCACAGCTTGAGATGGTTGGGTCACGTACTCCGTATGTCATCTGATCGTTTACCGTACCGGGTATTATATGCTGAGACCACCAACGGTTGGGTCAAACCACGTGGTGGTCAAGCAACAAGGTGGTCACAAAATATGAAGACCTTGACTGCTGCATTGAGCCAAGTGGGTAGGTGTCGCCTGCCTGGATGAGGTCCTCGTGATCACTCAAACCGCTGGTTAGAGACGCTATCCGAGATGGCAAGGTGTTGCAGTCAATGGCGGACCTGTATCCATACCAATTCTAGTTCTTCCGCCCAGTCTTGTTTTAATAATTTTCAACCTTCTTAGTAACGTTTTCTTCAAGGATATTCCACGTCACTGTTGAGGTGAACGGCGGCCCGAACCAAAGTACCTTTTGGTCAGGCTCATGGCTGTTATGGTGATGATGATTAGCTTGGAAAAATGAGCGTCTAGGGACATACTACAAGAATGGTTATAAACTGGACGGCCTCACAAATGTCACGGAGCGCACGCTCACGAAAAGTATAGTAAACACAAAAGCTGCAACACTAGATATGACAATCCATGACGGCAACATGGCATGAGTCACTTAAGTGGAGCTAACTAGATCTGACCACAATCAAAGTCAACTAGGTTTTCCCCCACCAAACCTAGACGTTGCGCATTGATAATATATCACAATGCATCAGTAATCAACGGCTATCTGGCATTACAGGCATCAAACCCAGGACTGGAACCGTTTGAGAACGACTCCATACACGACCACTGCTACTAAGTTGGTTTGAGGCACATCTGTAGACAACAATGTAAGAGGACCTCAGCAAATATCAGAGCCAAAAAACTACTACCATTACTATTAGCAGCAACGTGTCAGTGGTTACTTCGAGGGTCCCAATAATGAGTGTACGATGATCTAACAGTCTCAAAATCTGCCAATAACGAGGTAACATCAGTAGATTATCCGGAAAGAACGGCACCCGTACACCGCTAGTTGATTCACAAATGAAACAACAACTCAATACGTCAGGATACACACGAAGTGAAATAACGGCATGTACACTCATAGCCCAAATGATTGATGAAATAATGCAAAACTCACATACTTGTTACGGACGCTACATCCGATTTCCTATTTGATAAGGACGACTGTAGGGTTGCTGGTAAGGTCCTCCTGGGGGACCTTGATTTGGGGCCATCATGTTCATTATACCGTCGTAACCAGGCATCGGGACGGGATTCCCGCGCATCCCAGTGTTATAATTGCGCATACCCATTCCATCATGCGCAGGGGGATAAGGCCAGCCTGTAAAAATAATACACATCCGTTGGAGTAACTTACCCCACGAGTTTTGTGGCATTTGCATATGCATTGGTGGTTGCATTGGAGGCATATGCCGGGATTGTGGCTGAGGTAACTTTGGAACGGCAGAACGAATAGTCACTTCGCAGCCATCAATAACTTGTTTCTTCCCCAGAAGACTTGCGGCCGCTTCGGCGTCTTCAAACGTGACAAAGGCAAACGAGCGGAAAGGTTTTGGCACGAAAACATCGAGCACCTATTGTTTTTAAAAATAAGAGTGTGAAACATACCTTGCCGAATTGAGAAAAGTATCTTTCCAGTACCTCGGACGTCATTGTATCAGAGATTCCGCCGACATGCACTTTGCGACTGACTTCCTGCTTATCTCCCTCCAGCTACAAAAGTAATTGGTGAAAAGTAACCTACCTTTGACATAGGTACACGTACGTCACACCAACGACCGTCAATGTAATGCCTCTCAGCAAGACAAAGCGGTTGTGACTCGTAATCACTGAATCTTATAAATCCGTAACCCTTGCTCTGTTCCGTGCCTGGGTGCCTTTTGACCTAGGAAGATGAAAAAAAGAAATGACAGACATACCTGGACCAGGACCAAATCACCGTATCTCGAAAAATATTCTCTCAGAGTCGATTCATCAGTTTTCCACGCAAGATTAAGAACAATAAGATCAGTACATTTTCTCCCCTCAACTTTCTTTGACTTGGCAGACAGCGAATCCTGGTCTTCTTCTCCTTTCCTTTTCTTGTCAGCTGCACGAATAAGACAAAGTGTAAAAACTCACTTTTAGGAAATGCACAGTAATATACGTGTTTCCACCCATCTTCTGGCGCATACAAGCGGCCCTCGTTTAAACGCACCCCACGATAACAACCCGAATCCGGTGCAAGATATTTAAGACCAGTCGCCTTCGGAAAAACCCCGTTGAGTGTTGTTAGCAAAACAGTGCCATCCGACTCAATCGGAACTTCGATAGGGCTCTCATCCTCATCTTCACTAACACGGATATAATGGACACCATCCATGTGTTCGCCCATTGTCGTAAACGAATGTGAAACGTCCTTGAAAGTTCCAGTGACGGCCATGCTACAAAGTAAATGTATAAACAAATGTACAATTGATGGATAAATGACGAACTCAGGAAGCAGAAGTGCGTGAGAACTTCGATGGTAAGAACCTAGACGTCTTATTGGCGGGTTGGAATGAGGCGAACTTGGCGCGTGGTCCGAATTTCCTGCGTGGTATGGCTTTTTCCAAACCTCGGGGACAAAACGGGTTTGGAAAACTGGATCTATATTTACTCCTTCATCAACTTCGGTGATTTCTGTGTTCGATCAACTGGTGGCACACTTCCACCCAGGTTATCAAAAGATAGCGCTCGGCTGCGCAGAGGGACACTCGTCGTGTCTAAAATGTGGAAGGAGCATCGGGAAACGGACTCCGACGTTACAATGCGTTATCTGTGATGGATGGTCGCATTGTGCGTGCGCTTCGATCACCGCTGGACCATACAAATGCCTTCAGGAAAGCCGTTCGGACAGCTTGAAAGTTGGTTTAGTGTTGCCCGGTATGTGTCACTTAGAGTCATCCACAGGCGTCGCTATCTAAAATTGAGGCAAATATTGCTTGTACTTCGTCGCATAAAAAGCTATGTGGCGCACCTGCGGAGAAGCTCGCGGAACCGACGCTGTGTGTGGGTGCCCAGCTCTTCCTGTGTCGATATCTGTTGATGTGGTTGTGTAAGTCCCGGAGGACGTGGAGGTAGCAGACAGAATCCCAGACCATACGGTTGTGACAGCCTTGGATGACCCACCTGCACCGGGTAAGAAGAAAACTGGAGGTAGACACCAACGGAGAGTAAATGAAAGATGGCCGCATCCACTACCGAACAAGAGGCCGACGAGGCTAGCTAAGCCTAAAGTGGCCACGCAGAACCCTCCCCCCGAAAACACACGGAAGGGGGAGGCTTGGCCAAAATCTAGGAAGGCATACCCACCACGCAGTCAATAAGCAATAATGCTCAACCTTCCTGGGGCTACGCATCCAAACGTCTCAGTCTAGATTGGAGCTAGATATTGCCGCCTTTCCTACCTTGCTAATTAAGAGGTTGATGAATAGTAGGGGATTTTGGTTTTTGTATAGATTGAACATCACTTACAATTAGTCGCAGCTGCCTTATTTTCGTGGACTTTGTAATCGGCTCGTTTAGAAAGGGAAATTTGAGAGATGTCAGGGACGTCAGGGTATATCACGTTAGAGATCACTTGCCAACACAGTGAGAGATTATGTCAGATATCCTCAAACACACAGACCCACACCACACAGACCTGTATTAAAGCTAGGAAATTGTTTGGGGATATCCGCCGATCCTTTGCTGAGGTGTCTAGAAAGGCTTTTTGTTTACAGTTCATTTTTGCCCGAGACTGGAGTACGGCTAAGCCACAGTGTTCTATACACCAAATGAGGTACCTCAACTTGAGGAGTACAGAAGGCAGCCACGCGTGTGGTTGTATGGATGAGACCTCTTCCATAACAGGCGGTCACACTATCTGGACGTGTACTCCCAGAGTTACAGGCTACTCCGCGGTGACCTTATTGTGATACGCCGCATTTTGCAAGGTGACCTGGACAAGAAACTCAGGGCAGATTCTCGCCTCCGGAATGAACACAGATTCCGGGGCCATCCTCTCATAATTGTCAGGCAGCGGCCGGGACGACTTCATCCTATATTTCGTCTGTCTCGATGAGCCGTCAATAGCTGGAATGCGCTACCAGTACAGGCGGTTCTAGCGCCTAGTGATGTGGCTTTCAAGCGGCTCCTAGATGCGGACTTGGTGGCACGCTAGAAGAAGGAGAGTAGTTAACGCCCTGATTATTCCGATGTCCAGACGCCCACTGAAAGAGTTCAAGCGATCGGAATGTCCTGCATTCTATCAATGACCATTAACCAGTGAAAGAGAAGCGGAGCGGATGACTCTAATTTTGCTCGAAATTTCCTCGCTGTTGATGTTTATTCATATTTTTTGCTTCATTGGTACCCTGTGCAACGAAAATTACACCGTAAGGTAATTCGTTATAGAATAACGCGTTACCTTATTACTTATTGTATTAGCTGCGTTTTCCAGTGTCCGTACTTCGAAATCTTGTTTATTTCATTTTTTTCCTGTCGTTGATGCGTCGCGTTAGATCTAGCATTGCTGAAACTCAACAAATATTCGCCGAGGCAGCAAGCATTTTCGGCCGTTATAGGTGCAAAACATCTCTACAAAACGGTATGCGGTGCTGTCAGTGCTAGAGGTTGTGCCGCTTCAAGTACACTGGCCTCAGCGAAGATAAATACACGCGACTGAGCGCCTCGTCTCTTCCTCTTATCTGCACAAGATATAGGCTCTACGATAGCGAAGGCGCCACTTTTTGCTGATTGATCACGCGTGTCACGAAACGCGAATTAACACGGGTAACTTGTAACTGAGAGTACAGTACTCTTCGTAACACCGCATTTCCTTCTATTTCTCTCATCGGGGTGGAATAAACGAGTCTCAAAAGGTTTTATCCGAACTGGAGTTGGAATTGCAGTCTTTGAATGAATATATAGCGCTTGCCTTCCCTGAGGTTGCAATCACCCACCAATTGCACAATCAAAATGAAAGATAGGGCCTTCATATTGTGAGCAGTCGATTCAATTTTGAAAATAAGTTTCCCTTCTTGTTTTGTTAACAATTGCCTTTAAGCGTCTCGCATTTGGTTATTAAAGTGTGTAAGCATCTTAAAAGCGAATTACCCTTGGTTGCAAGTTGGGTTCCATTTACTGGTCATAAATTAAGTTGTGTAAGTCAGACAAATATGCCCCGAGTTTCTTATCCTTACCTTAACAAGCAGTGTAGCAAAGCGGTAGTGGCTGGAATTCAACGTGGCATATGCGATAGGTGGTGTCAATAATCGTGTGAATGCATATGCACGGATCTATATAAATTGCACGGCAAATATTCTGACCTTTGCTGGGTCTGTGTAGAATGCATGACCAGAGGAATAAAGTCGCTTAGTCTTTCAGACAGATCGGAATCCTTAGTAGGTGCTTCACACAGCACGAACTCCAGTACCCGGTCCTTTAACCAAGCTACCAGCCAACCTCAGAATTCTGCGCCGGCGAAAACCGTGACTAAACAACACGGAACCCCGATAAACGGTGTGCGCACTCCGACGGCCTACTGCAAGCTGTCCGTAGGCCCCACACCGGGAGGTAGCCCACTTGTGCGCTCCACGCCACTTAGGTCAACGTCCATACGCCCCAAGAGCCACAACTTGGTGTCTTCAATACTCCAAACCTTGCAGGACGTCCGGAGATGATTCCGTGCACCTAAGCCCGACTAATATCGATGCGGTGCTCACACAGATAATGCAACATGAAGCACATCTGCGTAACGTTACAGCCGCTCTACAAAAACATATTAGTGCAGTTAGACAATTGCAAAGTTCCTACGAAGCCACTCTGAAGAGGGACAGGAAAATAATTATCCACGCCCCCCAACCGGCCATACAGGATCATAAACATAGAAGATCCTCGGAGAGACAATTAATTCTAAACGTTCCGCGAAACGCTGAGGTACACGCAACGACGAAATG
>JTDE01022173.1:27013-47750 GCA_014338405.1 Paragonimus skrjabini miyazakii
TGCTCCCCTTTGGCCTGTCTGACAAGGTTGCACCTGGAAGGACCGGAGTCCTAGTCAGCATAGCCCGCCGGATCAAAAGAGCACACAAGCCCAACCATCTCGCCAGGGTAGCAGTGTAGACCAGACGTGTAATGGAATGGACGCTTTCGTCGCTGAGCAATTCATCCGCGGACATTCTGGTACAGCCCTCCCTATAGTTCTCGCGGAGGTGTTCAGCACAGGCGCTGAATGTAAGTGCCAATAATTTCTAAAGGTGATAGACGCTGATAAAAGGGCTCCACGTTGATGTAGGTTAGAAAAAACGGGAAGTTGCGTTGGCTTGTTATTAGCTGCTTGAAAAAATAAGCTTGTCAAAAGAGAGTTACGGTTAGTGAGTGTCTCTTGCGAGGTGCTTCAGTTTCCCAGACTGTCTGAGGGGTTTTTGTCACCTCCGATATCAATCTTTCTCCACAATCCGTGTGAAGAGAAGGAGGGGAAGGATCTGACTGAGGAACTCGCCACGTTTCAGTAACTTAGGCCCCAAAGCTATTTCAGGTTACGTCGGAGAGCCGTCTGGAGTGCACTAACCGATTACGCAAGTCCCGTCTTCTCTATATCCCGGTTGCAGCCAACTAATCTACTCCCCAAAATTTTCATCCCTCCTGCCAGATTGGCACGATTGGATGGTGACAAGTGGGTCATCTTTTTCTTGTGGTATCACTTACATCGACTCACGTACTTATTCCATTTAAAACGAAATGACCACATAAAATAGCAAACTTGTCACCATACATGGAAAAAAGCATTGTGGGAAGTAAGGAAGGGGTAAAATGAGTTCATAAAAGGAGAACCACTGGAATCTGTTCTTCGCTATATCAGACATCGTCCTCGAACAAAGGCGTTCATTGTCATTTGGACCCCAGCAAAATAGCAGGAAATGTCCTACAGAAGCATGCTTCTGTGTAAGTGCCTTCCTACCTCGAACCCACCCACGATGTGACAGGCGGTGAGATCGCATGCAAGGTGGATGTTTGCCGTACCAGGCGTCATATACTGATACCACCAACAGGTGGGTAAAACCGCGTTGTCAACCAAAAACGTCGTCACGAAATGTGAAGACCCTGATTGTTCCATTGAGGTAGGCGTCTGCTACCTGACTTGGGGTCCTCGTAATCGTTCAAATCGCTGGTTATGAACATAATCTAAGGTGGCAATGTGCCGTAATCAATGGTGTAAACGCATTCATGCCATTTCTAGTCTCTCCGCTTAGTCTTCTATTACTACTACTACTACTACTTCTCTATAACTTTTTCAGTTACGTTTTTTCTCTCAGGATATTTCACGTCACTGTTAAGGTGAGCGGCGGCACGAGCCACAGTACCTTTTGGTCAGGCCCATGGTTGTTATGGTGATGATGATGATGAATAAATGGTGGATTGTATTTCAGGTACCTATCTACCAGACCACGGGGTTGCAGGAAGGTTTGTGAATTTTCACCTTTGTTGCTGTTGCTTTCGGGGCTGTGGTAGATTCTTCCTCGTTGGCAGGCCTGTCACAGAGGGTTTATCGGATTCAGGCTACGGAAAAGGAGGTACAGTGTTTAAGGAAAGTAAAATCCAGCTCGCCCTCGACCGTATTAGATAATACGCTGGCGATCACTGTCGCTCGTGAGGAGATTGGAGAGCTATTTCGTCTGAAGGTATCTTTCCTATCCCCTGTATTATTCGGAAGACGGCAATGCTACTAATGTGGCAATGATTCTGCCGTATTCTCATATTATCGAGCTTCACTACCCAAATACTCTCATACGGTCAGTAGTGTACACAACCCCATGGGTTCAACCGCTTTTCATCTGACTGTTACCCTTCGGTCTATCTGACATTGTTGCACTTGGTAGGATCAAAGTCCTAATCAATATAGTCCTCTGAATCGATGCAGTGCACAAGTGTACCACGTCAAGGTATCAGAATAGGCCAAGTAGATCGAAGTCCGTTACCCAAAAGAACCTCCACACCACTATGCGCACAAGCTTTCTAAACTTTCCATGATTGAACGTGTAAGGTGGTTGATGCTTCTGATTGCTGAATTGGAGATTATTTTGCATGCAAATGAGAATCTTCAATTTTACTGTTGCATACATGTTGCAAGCAGATGTTGTGAACGTTAATGCTTGTTTGTCCCTTAGTGTCGCTATTCCGGGTTACGTATTACTTGATATGCAGCAGTATCCTATTTGAAGCCATCTTCTTCTTGTAAATAATTCAGTAAGACTCGAATACGTCAATGAAATTACAGAATAATCTTCATACCGAACGTATGATCTGTTTGATCGAGGCAAGTGCATCGCTACATTCAACGATTCCGTGTCAAGCAAATTAGATGCCTCGATCACCACTTGTTGGGTCATCATCATCATCATTGTACGGTTTCTTCATTATTTTACATCTGCGGTTCATCGTCGTCACATTGTAGCGAAAAGGCGTCCAATAAAGCACATTTTTTATTGTCCAATCCGCTGGTTGCCATGCTACGCGCACGTTCCCGTTTGTGAATCAGAATTCCAGTCCGCAACACCCCCCGATTTCCGCTCCCACGTCATGTGCACTTCTGTCCGGTTCATGTGTGTGACCGACACACTCTATCGGGGGTTTTCCGCCATTCCTAGTGCGTTGGTCCGTTGAGCGATGGCTCGTCCGATCGGTCGTGTTGTCCGCAATCTATCCACTGTGGACTTTGACCGTATTCTACGACCGTGTCTAGATATTTCTCCGTGTTGGAATAGTCACGCCCCCGATCTGATCATTCATTCCACTTTACCTCCCACGTCGCGTCCGTTGGTGCGATCCAGTTTAGCGATAACTCATCCGGTCACCCATGCTGTCCCTAATCCGCTCGCTATGGGTTTTTGGACATAACTCCCAGCGTTGAGGTATTCCGCCGAGTGTGGAATACTCGCACCTCCGGTTTGATAATCCATCACAATAGCACTACATCAGTGGTTCTCAGTGATGCTTAACTACCACAAAGCCGGAGGTTAACCCTGTTAACTGTTAGACATCTTTCATGCCGTTCGTAGAACCCGTTACACTATTTTCTGGACTACACCGACAAATCTGGGAGATAAATCCGTACAATGAGGTAGTCCAAAATCTCCATGTGTGTGATTGAGAATCAGTTATTTCAGGTCACCTAGATTTGTTAAAAACACTTTTTCATTCAACGGGTGCAGCGGTTCATGATTTCACAATGTATCTATCAAAAGCCTTTAACTAAGCACTACCGGTTAATACTTCGCTACTGGGCATATCACCTTCGAGATCAGGATTTTTTCTCCGTGCTTCACACTCAGTGGTCGAGTTTTTTTTAATTACCTTCACTTACTCCTGACAGGTGAGCAAAGGGTGAATGTTTAGTCAAGGGTTATCGGATTGTTTGAAACAAAATCAGTATATTGTCTTATTGGCTCTAATTGAGGCTCTTCCAATTAACTCGGTCACATTGGCGATCTCAACTCTCCTTATCGAAGCTGTTTTGTTTTCTCTGGGGATATTTTAGTTCGTAAGCTTAGAAACCGAGTGTCCGACAATTGGTTGTACTTTTTGCGCATAATACGAAGTTGGATAAGTTGTGACCAACCGCTGATCAGGCAAACTCGTCAGCTGAATAAGTGACGATCGCCATGCCAGTGCACTGAAATGATCTCCGTTTGTGTTTTTTGAAGAGTTGTTGGCTGGGTTGTGTTTCACTCAAAACTGATCGCGAATGTTCCTCACGTTTCACAAAAGTACTATTGTCACAGCCTTAACAAATTTTTCTGTCAACTGTTTTTCTCTTGTAAGCTGAAAACTGAAGAGTTATGGTTCCCTCTGAACCAACGGGTATACAACGCATGCGAAATGGTTTATTTTGTATCATCCATCACGTTTTTGTCAATCTTCCTGTGTAGTTTGTTTAGTTTGATGAAATGTGAGGGAGGCAGAGTTTCTTGTCTAAGCTTTGCGAACTGTGTCAGACCGTGTTCATAGTTTCGATGTCTTTCACTTGCGATGTAACACGATTTGTTCGTTATGCAGTTGTTCCAATTGCTCTAATCTTACGTCCTATTTTTGACAGTCTGCGCCCGCACACTTTGTGGAAAGTTTGTTGTCTATTCGCAGTCGCTGTATACAGTTTGTCGACGAAATATTCGATGGAATGAGCTTGTTTCGTAACCAGATGGATAAAGCTTTCAGTCAGGCAATCAATGAGCGTTCGAATGTGACAGCCAGTACAAGTGCACCCATCTCCAAGTACGTGATCAAAATTGTATCGCAAATATGTTTCACAATCTGAGTGTTAGTATTGTTAATGCACTGACGACAGTAGGCCTTGCTCGTTTTCAGTCTTGTTATCTCAGGTCAGGCACTGTCTGTGATTATCAACTATGTGACGTGCACTCTACAAAATTTCCATGTCTGACTTACGTATGTTTGTCAAACCTCATTGTTTTTCACAAACTGCGTTCTTATGCCTGCTCGATGAGCAATATACTGGTTCGAAATGCTTTGCACATGTGTCTATTGGGCACGCGCTCCCAAGTTGCAGGAGTGTTTGATGCGGGGGACTCCACTCGAACATCTGATTCATAAGTCTGACACGCAAAGCAATGGAGATAATTTTGTTTTCCATCAAACGTTGGTGACCGACCTCATACTTTCCCCCCGTTTAAACACAGTCCAGATATCAACGGTGTCTGATGCTCCCATCACGAAGTTAACACATACACCCCAGTAACGTGAAGACACACCAGGAGGATCAAGATCTATGAGCGTATGTTAGTTCATGATGAACTAAATAGCACCTACGCCGTGAATCGTCTGTATAATGGTGTCTCCTGAATGTACGGGCAACGCGACCCTGCGACACAGAGCTCGTCGTAAACGCATGACTATTATATGTTTTGCTATCTTCGTCGTTTGGTTTCCATTATCCAAATTTGCGGTAGCTTAACGAAACTGCATTTATTCCACCGCAAATCACAAATCGGATGCCGTTTGTCAACTTACACCATCTGTGGTGTTGGTATGATCTCAGTCGTCTTTCTGTGAACGTCCGAGTGTACAATGCCACAGTTAGCGCACTCCTACTATACAGCTTCGAAACCTGGTCGATTCGTGCAGAAGATGTTCATAAAGTTTCCGTTTTCGACGATCGGTGTCTGCAAACCATTAGCAGCGTGTGGTGGGAACACTGTCAACAGTGACGAAGTTCGTCGACGTGTCTTCGGAACGGATAAACTGTCGACCTTTGAGTAAATTAATCTCGTCTCACAGGCTTCGTCTGCTTGACCACATTTTACGATTGCCAGTTCACCGCCCGCCACGTCATGCCTTGTTTGCGAGCAGTGAGTTATGCTGGAAACGGCAACCTAATGGTCAATGCATGACTTGGGTTCGAGGTACGAAAGCATTCACTGTGAGGCTTGCTTCAGTAGGGCGCTACCGGCTTCCTAGCAGGACTCTGAAGGTTTACTGAATACTTTTGGTTGGGGATGCTGTCTGATATGGCGAAGAATGATGCTGTTGTTGCGAGTCTGTGAGTGAATCGTTGTAACGTTCAGTTTTTTTATCCGTCTACATTTTTTCTCTCCTTCTTACGCATTACCCTTCTTCCCATATTGTGGCACGCTTATCACTTCTTGTAGTTTTTCAAGTGTTAAATGTTTAGCGTGTTATTCTTCCACCATCAATTCTGGCAGCTTAAAAAGGAAAAAAACGAAGGGTATAAACAGGCTTGAACAGTTCGTTGATGTGATCTATCCGCGTGATGTTGTTTATGTATCTTCAATATAGATGTTAAATGTTGTGGACGTTCGCGAACCTATGCCTCTTACTAGACGGTTACTAGATTGCTGTATGTTACAATA
Organism: Paragonimus skrjabini miyazakii; assembly: GCA_014338405.1. Taxonomy (NCBI): domain Eukaryota; kingdom Metazoa; phylum Platyhelminthes; class Trematoda; order Plagiorchiida; family Troglotrematidae; genus Paragonimus; species Paragonimus skrjabini miyazakii. The sequence goes on from JTDE01022173.1 coordinate 32,898, forward strand.
GTACGCTCCGTCATACGCTACGGAACAGGGGCTTAGTCATCCCATGCGAAAGGTATAAAAATAGCTGTTAGTATTCAATAACTAATGTCGTAACAACACTTCACGCATTTGGTGAGTTGACCGAACTGATCATCATAATTGGCATTGATAAATCAGCAGTAGACTACTTTTCTTTCACACGGCCGCTTAACGAAATTCGGATAGAAAATAACCTCAGTTGTGAAACGGCGGAACACATGAGTCCGTTTTCAAGTAAACAGTTTAAGTGTACGGACGCTTTGTATACAACATTCCTGTTGTAACTTGATATACGGTCTACGAGCGCGTAAACAGATAACAGAATAACGGTTAGTAAAACGGCAGATAACGGAACGGCGTTCAACGGTACTTTACAACTGACTACGAAATATGCACGATTAATACGAATCATCCCGGCCAACCCAACCACCAGCAGCAATTTTGCTGTCACATAATGCATGTGATCACAAATTTCTCTTGTTGATCTTGGTTTTCATCGGCCGTTGATTTTGGAAATAAAATTTGCTATACGACCATCATACTTCGTCCGTCTTCATCGTTACACATGTCAAAGTGATCATTTTGAAAAACGTTCTATTAAACAGATGTGACTGGACAATACCTAGTAGCCGTCATATCATGATGTGCGTGAACACGGCGATATAACTACTTGAGTTTCCGGCGTGTTTTAACCTTGATAGCCTTCGGCATTGTTTTGTAAGATTGATTGTGTACTGTTCTGATTTTTATTTTGCTCTCCTGAATAGAGTTCTCGTAACTACCCCCGTTTTTCGGTTCATGTGCTTATTGTTTCGAATTCTTTTGTGATAGTCAAAACCATAACTACCTACACTTGTCTCACTGCTAACGTACGGAACTGAATTTGGTTTCAGATACTGAAAACGTAAAAACGATATTCATGCGGGAGACATAATTATTTCAATTTAATCTATCTGGTAGGATATACTTACCTTTGCAGCTAATTCTGTGGACTTACAACGCGATTGTCGTGAAAAATTATGTAGTTCACTCCAGGCATGTGACAGGTAGGTTTATCTAAACACTCCCCGTGTTTCTTTTTTTGCCTGCTCTTCAGATCTTCCATTCCTCGTCCCTCAGAGTTGCTTTGTCGGTGCATGGACTCGCTGCTGCGAATGTCCACGAAATCGCGCTCTGAAACGGATTTGGAATCCAAACTGACCGCCTCCATAACTATTTTTAAATACATTGATGATAAGGACGTGTTCCAGAAGGTACCGGAGTTCTATGCGTCGATAAGTACAGTATTGTTCACGATGATTTCGTCGTAATACTACCAATTGCTATACTCATCCTGACTGTTTCGATATCCGGTCACTCCGGAACACTTGTCTAAATTTGAACAGCTTGCTGAGATCGCGTTCATACACGATCCCACGGGTTTTGGATAGTCTTGTTTAACTTCATTGGACGCTATTTTTCAAACTATTTACACGGCTAACCAATCACATAATTCGTAACTGGTTCCCTCATAACTAATTTAACTACCAGGTCTGTTGAAAATTTTTGTGTGACCTGAGTCGAAGTCGTTTAAACAAAGTGCGAATGATCACCGGCAAGTTAACTTTCGCTTTGCCTTTTTGGTTAGTATTTTCATAACATTTATTGATTACCAGGTAGGTGACAGGAATAGGTCGAACACCGACGAAAGCTTTCACGAATGGATGTGGTTGACAGCTACCGCTCTGGCAACTTGTGGTTTCAAATCCCGGTTGTTTTTGGCGCTATGAGATGAGTTTAAGATGCGTGACGGCATGCAACCCAACAAGCTATCATCTAATCTACTGTTATGATGAACAGACTTGCTCGCTGCATCGATCCAGAGGGCTGTGTCGACCAGGACTTCCGTTCAACCGGGTACAACCGCGACAGTTGAGCGAAGGTGGAATAATCAGACAAAAAGCATTTGTATTTGTAAGGTTTTGTATCGCACTACTGATTGTGTACGAGTGGTTAGGTGGTGAAACACGAACCTATGAACATAAAGCAGAACCATTCCCTTAGTTACACTATTGTTGTCTTCCGGCTTATGAAGAAGGTTAAAAAATTTACTCACAAACAACAAGTCCTTTGAGCACCGATGTATTATTCCACATAAACAAAGTCCTGTAGCATTATTTAAAAAAATGATGTTATTGCGCGCAGCGCTGATCAGAGTCAAATAGTTTTCTCATTCGCTATTCCTCTGAGGCTATGTAGACCCCTCATTGATAGGCGAATCATGCTCTTGAGTCAGTGATTCCGGGTGGTGTCTTCAATAAAACCCTACTTCCGATTATCTCATGGATCAGGCTATTGATTCAAAGGCTCGGATTTGGATCCTTCAAATCACTGTCCACTCCGGCACAAAATAACGGCAGGTACCAGAGTTTAGCGCCCATTTTATCGACTACTTGTATATCTATCGCTAGGTGTACGCACCTTGTTGTCGTGTGTTTGAATATCGACCCCTTCTTTTTTCTTCTTTTCCTATATAGGGTTTTTTTCCTTCGTGGTTGTATGGTAGTTAAGCATCAGTGTAAACCACCGATGTATTGCTGTTTATGATGATGGTGAGAATTCTTCACTCAATTTTCCCACCTTTCCTGTACCTTCTGCTGATAACTTTCTAAATCCAGTGCTAACTAGTAAACATTTTATTGTCTGCACTTTTCGCTGGGAAATTTAGCGAGTTGATCTAGCGGGTACTTCCTCATGTGTGCAATGTGATGTGTTCTGTGTCTCGGAGACGGGAAGCTCCGATTTCAGTACCTCTGGGTAATTGTCGATCCAAGAGCTTCTTCGTCAGTCCCTGGTGACCCCTAGGCTGATTTTTTCCATGAAGCCGAAGTAGGAGTCGCATGGAGCTCCAAAGCAAAACAATGCATGCTCAGTTGGGTTGCAGAAAATGGTCGTGTGTGTGTTGTCAGACTTGTTTCATCATTTAGGGTCTGTCAACGCAAATCTGAAGTGCGTTGTGTCCTCTTTATCGGCATACGCTTTAGCGGACACCTGTTCTGATGCTGTCAAGTATGCGTTCTGCGACGTCCTCGTTGATCATCTAAAGTGGACTGAACGCTTGCGTATCATCTCACAAACGGGTAGTCAAAATGCTCACCTTCGACGTCTTTCTCAGGAATTAAAATGGCTGGGTAGTATGTTTTGTGCCTCAACACGACGCAGTGGCAACGATGAGAGACTGCTGCAAATATTTGCACCTTACAGTCCTGTAGCTCAAGCAGTGTTCTTCATTATTTAAGGTAGCCTTTTGTCATGAAAACTGTTCCGTGTATCCCACCGACGTGCACTAACCGACTGTACGCTAGCTGTTTGCAGGTGACACCATTGTTCGTGACTCTCGTACACTTTAGAATAACCATCTGAACTCAACACTTTCGTGTGCCTGCTTGTTTCATTCTGTTATTTTCTCAGATGCCATTCATTCTTGAATGTGAGCTCGTTATGTGTCATACGTTTGAATATAGGAGAAAAGCTCTTCAAACGACACTGACTAACAAATTGTCTAGAACAAATCAGGAATAGCTATGAAATCTTGTGAAGTCCATCCTGAAGGAGTTGATGATTACGACGTATTTGGATGCTTATCACTTCGATGAACCCCTCGTACGAGAGCCTATTGGTCCCATCCGTCTTTGAATACCATAATGATCATTGTGAATGTAAACGCAAGGTGACCAAAAGCTCTCAAACGTCAATAAGCAGAACAGCCGGAGACGTAACGGGCCTTGCTGAACCAGGCAAAAGATCGGAATGGTCTGCAGAGAATGCACTTCGTACCCTCAAAGTGCTAACTCAGTCCGTTTGTGACTGCGGACTGTTTAACAGATTTGGGGATACCGTTCCATCAACTCATAGTAGTACTGATTAGATACCACCGAAAATAACAGAGCACGCATATTGCTAATGTGTGGCGTCGGGAAGACGTCTGATCTTATTTGAAGTGGAAGGCGTGTATGTGTATTGTCTATTTTATCCTACGACTCAGGAATGTCACTTGTGCGCAACGAAGCTAGCAACAGACGTGCGACATCTGACCATCATCATCTCTGTCAGCTAGCTCCCCTCAAATGGGATGACCGTTTGAGCAACTTGATCGTTCGTTGGCGTTCATTTTCACAATCAACTGACCAAAAAATTAGAACTTACAATTTGCGGCGGCTAGGCCACGTACTCTAGATGCTAGCTGAGCGTTTACCCCAGTGGTCGTTATTCATTGAAATCACCGATAGTTGGGTAAAATCATTAGATAGTCGGATAACATGGTCACGAAGTATATGGTCCTTGATTGTTCGTAAATGTCGCCTCGCGTTCCCTCCGATCACTGATTAGAAAAGGAGTCAGCAATGTGCCGCAATCTGTAGTTTGTCTGTACACTTATACCACATTACTTCTTGTTTTGTTTATTTTCGCTCCTTTTTTCTTTCGATAAAAATTCCCCAACTACTTATGAGTATGGGTTCAATGTTTCTCACTAATGTTGCGGTAAACAGCGGCTCGAGCCAAAGCGCTATCTGATCAGGCTCACGGCCGTTTATGAATGTATGATTGAATCATGTGATATACAAGGCGAGAAGTGTTTATTTTGAGGATGGACTCAACCGTTCATATTCCGTCTCGCGTTTCCATACCAATTGCACATTTCCGTGCAAACACCTTAAGATTCTCTTCGGGACTTTTGTTTTGCTTATTTGTAAATGTTTTTCGTTTTCTTATTCGTCTATCGTTAGTTGTTGTATCTACGAGACCTTTTGCGCTTCTGAGGACGTCAACGAGTATTTTGCCAACCTGTCACACTCTGCTTGTGTCAGAGGTTTCGACAGCCGTTGGTATTGATGGCGGACATTATACAAAGGCTGTGTTATGTCTAATTGTCCGCAATGATTACACGGAGAGGTTGCACTCAAATTTCGTTCACCTTGCTGCAAAGGTTTGCTGATTCTCAATCTTCGCCCATCCACTTGCTGGATAGCTTTCTATACCGAGCATCGTTCTATACACGAAGATGGGCAGGTTGCTAGAATACAGATATTATGGTTAGCTGTTGGTCTGGTAGAGGTGTTCACTCTACGATGCGGGTTGACACTGAGTGTACGCATCACAGATTGCTACACTCAGCTGACTATGATAGCCATTGTGATTTATACAAGGAAAAGTCACACACAATCATGTTCACGCTTGATCAGGTTTAAGACTGGTCATGATAAACGCTTACCCTCGACAGCCAGCTTGATCGTATGAATTAATGCGCAAAGTATGGACTGTTTATTTCGTTGCCCTGTGATATTTATCAGTGATACTCTACGTCTTTGGGATTGCTCGGGCGTTTTTTAGTGGAAAATAGGCGGAAAGATTCCTCCCGATCAGTTCATGTGTATCGGTCATATCCTGAACTTCATCTGATCAACCGTCTTTGTGCTATTTAGACAACAATGAAACCCCATGGCAACACGTTCTCCAGTTGTTTCTCTCTTCACCCAGATTATTATCATGCCGGTCAATTGCAAACAATAATGTTCAAATGACTGCTATACATCTCAAAGCCAGTTGGACAAAGGTTCTTATTTACAGCCACGCTCATTGATCAAATACGAATGTCTGGACTGAGAGGTCCATGTAATCACGCACCATATGCTCAGTTGTAGTAAAGACAACGTGAAAGATGTAGTCACATTCTTGATAAACTGTGGGTTATGGACTTAACTTCTGCTGCCAAGATACCGTAGAAGGTGATCACTATCTGATGTACCGTCTTATAATTTTCATCATCAAGCTGACAATCTGCAAATAGAACAATTCGAACGGGCAACATCTGTGCTGTAAACCAAATGCCAATCTCCCAGGCTATAGGATAAGAACTCACTTCATCACACAAAATTTGCCAGTTTGAACATCGTCTTTGTCTGTGGAATGCAGGCAGACGAAGTCTGTTCGTGAAATATCGACTAAGGGGTGTACACAAATACACCTTTAGACCCTGGTCGTAGGCATCCCATACTGGCAACTTGTAGTATACCGTATCCATCTATACCAGCATAGCTGATAGAAAGTTACGCGCCAATCGTTAACGTACTCAAAGAGTGACCTGATATTTTCGATGGGAGAGATCACCTGGAGGGGCTGTCATCTTTGAGACCAGGCACTGTCCTAATGAAAACACCTGCGCATGTTGCACCGATGGTCAGTTTATGTCGAGTTTTCGGGGAGAAATGTCCTGTATTATCCATAGTCAACTTACAAGGTCGTATGGTTTTTTTTATGCGCTCATTCAAACGCTTTCCGTCGTGCAGAACAGGTGTTTTATCTCAGTCGACTGGCGCCGAGACTTCTGGTGGAAATTTCACTTTTTCTTTTCTCTCTATGGCTACGATTTCCAAATCCCAATTCAACTTAGCTCAATCTTTCGAGTATGAAGTGCACTCATTCCCCAGCGGTTTCTAATATTTCGTTCCGGGCATGCTTTTCACGTGGCAAACATAGACCGATAGGAAAAAACGTTGTCAGTTTTCCTTCAAATACACAGACAATTACTTAATCTTTTTGGCCAACGCTTTCACGCTGCGAACTGATTCCCTTCTACAGCTCTCCGTCCACAATGGTAAACGATCACTTGACACGCAATCACTAGCAGTGATAGTTGTGTTCAGGTGCCATGCATCCATGAGATTTAACAAAGGAACGGTCTTGATTTAGAAAGGAGGAATGAGACCCGCTTCGTAAAATTCTGCGTAAACTCAAGCGTTCTATGTGAAGGTGCCTATGGCTTGTAAATAAACAGTCAAGTTGCAAAAGAAAGTAAGGTGGAGTGTGCGAAGCTATTTCTTCCGACCTTCACTGTCCTGCTCGTTTCACTAATCCATTCACGCCGCTATCCCCCTAACGTCTCCGATCATAGATTAAGTCATGACGTCCTCAGCTTTGGAAAAAAAAACACGCGATACATAACCCGAATACATCAATTGATGAACACCTAATGTGTACGTTACCGCAAGTTTTCCTATGTATGTTGTTGTTGAACTTAACAGGCATCCGCGTTTCTGCAGCACGGCGGGACCTCAAACATGTGCACGACCGTATGATACCTTTTGCTGATTCAGATCATGTCGCACTTCTCATTCTTGTCTGTGGTGATTACTTCTCTTTACAGTATTACCAACGCATGTTGTGCAAGCGTCTGATTTCCAGCACTCCACCGGCTATGGAGCTAGAGGAATCAGTGATCAATCAATTAAAGGCAGTTTGTGGCTACGAGTTCACGGGCAAATTTCACCGTATGTTCAACGATGTGCAACTGGCTCCAGAATTGAATCGAAAATTTGGTGAATACTTGGACACAGCGGAATGTCGGTTCAAGTTTAGCCATTACTATAACGTGTTAACGGTACGTCTTTTTTTCATGCATTGTTTACTATTTTCAGTCAGTTCAAAGGATTCTCTAAAACATATGCCTAACTTATTCGTGTATGTAGTCTCGAACATCCTGGTTTTGGCTCGTGTGAGTGTCTGCGCAGCTGTTCCAAAGCAACTGAGTTTAATGAAGTCTGAATGGGGATGGCTTAAATTAACTATCATCCTTGTAAGGTCGCAGCTTATGCTTTCTAGTGAAATTTCCCGAAGGAGGAGCAACGAGTAGGAGTTTCTGTCTTGTAAGAGTTCTTTACGAATGGAGTACATTTTTGTCCAGGTCGGAATTTCACATCCGGATGTCAAGCCTGTGAGGTTAGCGTGTAAGTGACTGACAAAATCTTCATAACTCACTGTATACACAAACTTGAGTACACAAAACTCAAGGTGCTCGTTTTGCAAGAAAGCATTGTACCTGCTTAGTAGGCCCAGTAGAGTTGGTGACCTCAACTCGACCGTTGAATGACTGACTAGAATAACAGCCGAACAGCACGGACTCCCAGTCGGACGCAGTGATCCGGCAGATCAGTTACCAACATGCTCGCTTTGACATGAAGAAGAATATGCACTACTGGTAGCTCGAATCCAGTGCTTTCTACTCAACGACACTAACCAATGTCTCCGCCTGTGCGCTACTTATTTTCCGAGGTTAACGGTAGCAATTGGTTTCCCCTAGCCAGTTCAGTTTGTGAACAAACTTGTTCTATCTCCGTACGGTTGCAAAAAACATTGTTCACAAATCCTAGCCTGAGATTTCAGTACAGATAGGAACCTTTGACCAACATGACCTACATGAAATTCTTGCTTTATCACAATGCCCTCTGTCTCTAATTCTTCTTCAGCAATGCTCGTGGCCAATCAATTTAACTGGTGCAATTGAATTCAAACTCCCAGACGAACTGCAACAATGTACGACTCAATTTGAAACATTCTACACAACCTCATACCAAGGCCGTAAAATACGATGGGCACACAACTTCTCTACCACCGACCTCTGCCTGACTTTTGCAGATAAACCGTATCAGTTGCAGGTCCCGGCTGTTCATGCTGCCATTCTGTTACTTTTTGACACGTTGGATTCTGACGTGCTTTTTTTACGTGATCTATACTCCAACGTGCAGCTGACGCAAGACGAATCTGTCGAGGTACAATCAGTGACTAACTCAAGCTCATCAAAGGTCGATGCCATGGATACAACATCCGATTCAACGTTGTCGTCCTCAGAGCAGATACGTCGAATACTGGCGCCACTCATTGGAATCGGCCTTCTAAGTTTGGAGATCGATGGCGAAGCGGATGCGGAACAATTATCGGTCAGCGTTGATGAGAATGAATGCAATATCTAAGACTTGTTGACACACTTTAGGCCGTTCTCATCCGGTTAAAAAATACTCTTGAGTAGTATGGGATTTTGATTTTCACATAGATTGAACATCACCCACTGTTGATCGCAGCTGTCGCATTCCCAGACTTTCCAGTCAGCCCCTTTCGAAAATAAGCACTAGACTCGAGTTTCACTCTCATTAGAGCTCGTCAGTAGTGCATATCCTTGCCTCGGCCGCGACTAGAACTCCGGCTACGCTTTGATGAGACAACCGTGTTTATCACTGCGTCATTGATCTCACATTAGACACGACCGAATTATCGTTTATGAACGCTCAACCACTTTCGCTTGTGAGTAATGAGCAGGTTGCCCGATCGTCTCGATAGGAGACACAGTAACTGCCCTGTTAACTCAAATCGACAATCCCGCGATTAGGACTTCGTAGATAGGTCGAAATCTCCGATCTCATTAAACCTGCTAGGTGATATTTTAGATTACCGATGAGTAGTCGGGGATTTGGTTAATTCCAAGTTGAACATCACCCACAATTGATCACAGTTGTCGCATTCCCATAGGCTTTCCCAACCTGAAATTAACCAAATCCGCGACTATTCATCAATTATATATATATATATATATATATATATATATATATATATCCAGCCCAAACCGTGCGTAAGACTAGGCTACCTGAACGCATAATCCGAATCTTCTGGCGATTTAACAGTGGTGATAACATAATACGTGTGTGTCCATACTCTGTCTATTTCTATTTGTATCGTATATAACCCTTATTTTCTACGTTTACGACCAATAAGAGTAAACGAAATGTTAACATCTCGCAACATATCTTCTTTCTGTACTGATGGAATTATTAAAGGGAACCCAGAGTTTCAGGAAATCAATGGTGGTGTTCCGGTCAATACTGACTGTTGACTTCAGTCGATGACCCCTCGACTGAGACTTCTCTCCAAGTTGAAATCACAAATCATTAATTTGTTGAGCGGTATTTTGATTACTGGTGAATGGTAGAGGATTTTGGTTTTCATACAGAGAGCGAAACTCGAGTCTAGTGCTTCTTTTCGAAAGGTGTCGATTGGAAAGTTTATGGGAATGCGACAGCCGCGATCAATTGTGGGTGATGTTCAATCTATATGTAAAAAATACTTGTCTTAAAGTATTAACAAAAGCTTCACATTGCCTAAGTTTACACTAGAAATAACTCCACGCGCCATAAGGAATAGAAAAAGCGAAACGATTGCAGAGAACTACACAAGAGCACTATACTTAACAGTATACCTCGTAATATACTTTCGACCACAGACAGGCAATCGATAACGCTGTGCAGAACTAAACGTCGATGTAGAAATCCTCATCTTTTGAATACACATGTACACAGAAATCTGATGAGCCCAACGGTCGAGGTTGCCCGCAATGACCACATAGGCGGGCCAAAAATTTGGTTGTGCGAATAACACTATTTATAGTATTCTTAACAGTTTAGTAGCACTGTATATTTACAGCGAGTAAAGCTCTCCAGACCCTTGTCGTACTAATCAAACGTGGTGTATTTTTCCATCTTCGCTTACACAAATCTACACTTCACATTGATTTATTACAGACGGAAACCCGGATCACATTGAACCGCTCTTTCACAAACAAGCGCCTAAAATTGAAAGTGTTTCTCACTTCACAGAGCAAAGAAACCACGCAGGTAAGTGATGTATGCTTTCCATTAAAAAAAATGGTTGGTCAGCAAGCAAGATGTATCCGGCAAAATTCTGGAGTACATTCCTTTGCAAACCGATTAAGCATGGCCTCGCGCCGGTTACCAACGATGCAGGGCCAACTTCATGGTTGCAATGAGTGCCCTGTTTCCACTTCCAGAAACCAACGCTGTTAAGCATTAGTTCTATCGTAACTTTTGACAACCAAGGTGACAAATTTCCAGCGGTACAAACGAGATCAGTAAAAGTGAACACTTGTGATGTGCGTTTACGTGGCCGCTTTAGAAAAGCAAAAAGGCTGCATACTCATTTCGAACTCCGAATTGTTTGCTGTCTTTGTTAGACCGTCGATCTGCGAATTTCTTTCAAAATTAGTAACTGTTTAATCATGTTGTTCAAGTGTTTAATTATGTCTAATAAAATGAACACTGTTTTATTTAGAGAGAGTTAGCCCACAAACCGTTTGATATTGAAAACTGCACACTTAACTCTAGTAACTCCATACGCATTTTTGTGTGATATCTGTGTATCGGTACATATGGTGTCCAGTCAACCACCATACACGCCTCAGTATAATAGGAACTGCTGCATTTGCTTCGTGCTACGAACGTAGTGTTACCCTTACGCTTCCCATTAAAGATTTTTGGATGACTTACACTCATATCGTCTACAAAAACAGCACAACTAACCATTCTATACACTGTACTGGACAAGCTAAAATCTAGCAAGCTAACACGTAACTCAGCGCGGGTGCTAGATTTATTTTCAAATTTACTGACGCTTTTTCGTGCATTTTTAGACTGACGTTGGGCAAGTGGAACGCCAAGTCAACGAAGACAGACGATTCTTCATCCAGGCCGCGATCGTCCGAATCATGAAATCGCGTAAGCAAATCGACCACGTGACTCTACTGAAAACGATAATGCAGCAGGCCGGAGGGAGATTCCAACCATCGGTTCCATTAATCAAACGATGCATTGAAAATCTAATCGACAAAGGTTACATTGAGCGTAGTCCAGATGATCCAGACCACTACTGCTACCTTGCTTGACCGATCCGTTCACCTTGTACATTGTGTTGAGACATCAACCCACTCTAACTTCATTGATCAGTCATCTGATATACAACAGTGTTTATTCACGATAAGAGTTTTAAAAAAACGTGTTCCTTTTCAGCTTCAGATGGCGCCGGTCTTGCCCAGCTGCTCCTTCAGTATAATAATGCTACGGCGCTGATCATCAGGTAACATGGCCAGTTGTTCGTCTGATAATTGCAGTACCTGCATGATCAAAGTCACTTTTTCTTGTTCGCCTTGTCCCGCTAATAGACTGTTTGGGCCCATGCTGGCAGCGGCAGCGGCTGCGATCGCCGGCGTAATTGGTTGCTAAGGTGCACAAAGAGTGAAGAGAGGGGATGCAGTATAAAATAGCCACTGAAGTCAAACTTCGACAGTTATCAACATCTGAATGCGGATAACGTAGAACGGTTAGGCCAGTTTTATATTTGAAAGGTGCAGTTCAAAAACTTTATCCATAACCTCGAGTTTGTACTAACTGAATTCGGGGTTTTAGGCTGGGAAAAGTTGTGATTAGCGATACGCTCTATTCCCTTCTCAGGGTCCAAAAAGTTAGCAGGAACCATACGAGTAGCTTCCAAAATAAAGTATTTCCGCTGTCATATTGCCTCAACCTGATGACACGCTACATGGATGAAATCCAGTGTCACCTAAACTATTACTTGGTATAACTGGCACCGAACATCTCCAGTTTGCAAACAGTAATGGGCCGGACACGCGCAAATGAGTCAAACAACGATGCTCAGTGTAGCCGCCCCGACGCAGCTGAGAAGGATTCCTCTCAGTAATACAGAGTTACAATCCTGCTACCGGCTCAGTGGGCTTCATATTTCGTGATCACATTGATGTCCAACCATCAGGCAGTTTGGCCCGACTGTTAATGATCTCGGTACAGAATGTTTCTGTTTTGCATCATGGTCCCGAAACCTGGCCTGTTCGCAACGAAGATGTTAGCCGACTTGGTGTGTTTGACCATCGTTGTCTCTACCAATTAGCCCACACCAAGTGGATTGACCGCGTCAACAGTACGGCCGTCCACCTGCGCGTATTCCGGAACGCTCTGGATACGCAATCAATTAATCACCTAATTGCGTTACACAGCCTGTGATGGTTGGGTCACGTACTCCGTATGTCATCTGTTCGTTTACCATACCAGGCATTACATAGTGAGACCGCCGAGAGTTAAGTAAAACCGTGTGGTGGTCAGGCATCAACGTGGTCGCGAAATATGAACACCCTGACTACTCCACTGAGCAGTGAAAATAGGTGTCTGCCTGGCTAGGATCCTCGTGATCGCTCAACTCGCTGGTTAGAGACGCCATCCGAGATGGCGGTATCCCGTAGTTAATGGCTCACTCGAATGCATACCATTTCTAATTCTTCAGCTTGGTTTTTTATTAATTTTCAACCGCCTTAGTAACGTTTTTATCTAAAATATCCCACGTCACTGTTGAGATGAGCGGCGGCCCGAGCCACAATACCTTCTGGTCAGGCTAATGGTCGTTATGATGATCATGAATTTACAGCCTTCTCCCAAACAAGGTGTTTTACCGGGGGATCCAGTAGCGGTTGTAAATTTCAAACCGTGTCAATCTACTTCCATGTCATGTGAAACTGTACTGTTTCGGATGTTCCTAGTTCTTCATAGCAATTAATCTTGAACTTACTGTTCGATAGAAGTACCTGCTACATACTCCTATTTGTGATTACGTACGCTAACCATCGTTGAATTGTTTCTAAGCGTACGTGATTGATTCAACGCGGACACATGTAGCTCGTTAATCACGCTTGTGCAATCACACATGTGATCATATCGGAACAGTTTTGAGGTCGTCACTTACCTTGTAAAAAGCTAACATATTCGTGAAAGGTTGTATCTTAAAAGCTATGTTGGGCTGGTTTGTAGCCATTAATCCATGATATACGGCAAGGAGAGTCAACATTCGTACACCGACAAGGATGTCTCTCAGATGAACATTACAGGATGCTGGATTCGTTGCCATATCACTGTTTCATCGGCTGCATGGGCAAGGTATCTCCTAGTCGCTCACATGAAAGAGAACAGTTAATGGTCTTTAGATCGAGGAGCCAAACTACAAAGACGCGTTTAAATTTGATAGTCTGGCGTCATTGCTTCAGCAGAATAGTCAGCCACAAGAACAAAGTGCACATAACATCAATCTCCTTTCGCACCAAACTACTATCAACGGCATACTCCTATGAAAAACACCATAAACTCAACAACAGTAGTGTCATTAACATTGCAAGTGCTGTGAGTTAGAACTGCTATAAACAATGGGTCGTAACCCAGTGTCGTTGATCCCAACAGTAATGCGGGAAGTGCAAAACTAACAGTTTGCAAACGCATCCAAACAAGAATCAGCAGTCTTACAGATGCGAGCAGGCAAATGACTACGATACGCTGTCGTATGACGGAGCGTTTCAAAACAACGATGTAGATGTATGATATTGCCGACGAAGCATGTGGCGCTGACTATGGTCAATGTACTATGCGAAAGAAATCCCATCAACACATGGAGTACGTGATGTAACCGGAACAGACCGCATTTTACTACTCACGATATTGGGACTTCACAAATATAGACCGATAAACTTTGGTATTTCTGGTACAGTCAACCTGATTGAGCCCGTGGTAGCTCAGCTGCCGCTCACAACTATGTTGCAATTTTCCTTGTCTGGGTTTGGACAGTCTGACATTAGCCAACTCACGTGTGACCTTATACGTCACATGCCGGATGGCATTGTAATACAAAAGCTGGGAACGATTTTGCACGGGCTAACTGGTGGGAACATAGGTTGCCAAAAACCGAAGTCTAATATGTTCCTTCCAAGCGAATAGGCCAGGTCCCAAACCCGTAGAGCAAGGCCGGACGGGTATACATGTTGACAATTTTCCAAAGAATTGATAACTGAAGGTCTTAGCAACTCCACAAGTTAAAAAATTTGTAAGCGCACTTCAGTTCGTTCGTTTAATACAGGCTAGGTCAATAATTTAGATCGTCCAACATGGTCCGTATGCTTTCTGAGTAGGGAAGCATGGTCTGCACATTCAACGTCGGCTAGCTCATCACTCGGCAAAAGATCTTTGGAATTGCAGCCTCTTATCCAGGGTTTCATTAATCACATAATTTGATAAAGAGAAAGAGGACGCTAACGTCGAACGTCCTCCATAAGACAATTCAGACAGCTTCCCATTAACTTGCAGTTACACTATATATATATATATATATATATATATATATATATAT
>JTDE01022176.1:0-11997 GCA_014338405.1 Paragonimus skrjabini miyazakii
CAAGACTGTCGTTCTTATTGGGGCACATACTTGGATTCAGATCATGCGTTAGTACATTGTTCTTACTTTTGCTGGGCAACGACCCCATCGACAGTAACGATTAGCTGTTGAGAAGCTGGCTTTACCACCGGTAAAGCATAAGTACCAAAGCAACTTAGAAAGTTGCCTTAGTGGTACTCACTCCGAAAATCCTAATAGCTGTTGGACCGAAATCTTACAGGCAATTTATGAACCAAATACGTCCGAACCGACCCGTCTTCCTATTTTAACTCGTGGACGAAACTTCTGCGGATAATCAATTCTGGTCACAGTGGAACCGCCTTCTCATCATCGACCGAAAGCTCACCAAGCACTGAGTCGCCCGTACATTTTCTGAAAGCGGCTCAAGCTCAACTGTTTATCAGCAATGCTGACAAACAAAAATGTCCGCAAATGACATCAAGTACACGTTATCTGATACTGTAAGTCAACCCCTTATATTCACAATGGTATGCTGAAAGTTGGAGGTCGTCTGAGGTGGATTCTCCCGGTGTCGCAAATGAACTGTCCCGCGATACTTCTGAAGGCGCATTTCGTTCGCATATCGAGTGCACAGCCTTACCATGGGCTAAATGTATACTTCGGAACTACTCAAGTTTTATCCGATCTTGGACATTTTAGGACTAAATCACAAGAGGAAACGTTTTTCAGACTGTCATCGATGGCATTCGCCGCTTTATCACCAAATAATGGCACTCTTTCTTGTCGGCGGGAGATGTTCAAAAAGCAGTTCATCTGCCCTTACTGCAAACGACTACTTTTGACCTTCGCGAGTTAAAAGGCAGCGAGAACAGATAAGAGCATCCGATCATATGACAACACGAGTGGTTCACATAAAGCCGGCTAACAGGATATAGATTTATTCCTATGTTGCAGTTCGAACAGACAGCCCAAGTAGAATTCACAATGACAACGGAACGAATTTCAAGGGTGCTGAACATAAGGGGCAATGCAAAAGGACATCGGACCGGGATCAGATGGCGAAGAAATTGTTGGAACATATGACCGGGTGTTCACTATGCCAAGAAAGTATTTGCGAACGAACATGCGGCGTACCCTAAAGTCTCCGTTCTGCCAGCCTAGTGAGAGCTGAATTCCTACCGCGCTGATAGAAACTGAGAAGATACTGAACGCATACCTTTAATGAAGCTCGTTTAGGATACGACTTTACTGTGCAGGTTCTTACCCATACACTAATACTGCATAGGAATGCTGGTAAGCTTGAACCTTGAATTTTTAAACAGTGGCGAGGAGCATAACATTTAACCGACCTCAACTGGTTGGGGTCTGCAAAATTAGTACAGATGGCTTCAACGAGAAAAGGGCATACAGGCAGGCGACCTCGTGTCGACACGAGCGCCAATGGTCCAATTCACTTCCGCCTCATAACTCTTGCTGACGGTTAGTGAAGCATAGGGACGAACAGTTGGAGATAATCGTAAGCCGATAGTACGAAATATAAGTAAACAGGAACACGTGTCACCTTGACGTGCTAGAGAAGATTATTCATTTTAGCACGGCACATCAGAGCAGTGGTCCTGGTCAGGTCCACCATATGTGGCCATCAACTTTCACCATAGAATTTGGACTGTCTACATACCCCGTGAATTTACGGTCTCGTCCACGTCAAACGTAGATGAAAAAAGAAGCGCGTAGTATTTATTAACGAGAAGCGAAAAGCTTAACGGGTATACGCCTAGATAATGGTTTAAAATAAATGTGGCCGAACCATCGTTAATACCCCATGTCGAGTGTTTGCACGTGGAAAGGGTTTGTGTGAAGAAACGACGGGCGCACCAATTCAGAACTGACTTGTATTTGTGTTAGCAGATATACGACCAGTGTCGGAGATCGAGTAGAACAGTAGCGGTTTTTCTGGGTAAAATCGGTTGAGATGTAATCCCAGCTGGTCGGATCGCACTTCGATGCATCAAATCACTTTTTCCTGAACGAATCTCCCGTTTCGTTCGTCGCTGAATCTTGCATGACAGTACGATGAAAACAGCCTAACTTGAGATACGTGACCTATGGAATAGTAATCTTTAAAGAATTTGGTTCTCACGCGTTACGTTACATCCTGGATAGCCTGTACAATCAAACCCGCGTATGCGGAACGATCACGACAGGTCACACAAGCCGCTACTTCGTAACAATAGATTGCGACGCCAGTGCACGCTGGGCACCACTCATAATCGATCGCAGCTTTTACAATCACACGGTTTTCGGTCAACCACTTTAGAAAAGCATTGGGTTGAAGTTTCACTTGTCATCTACCTGTATTCGCTGCATCCCAATTCTATTCAACATGTATCGGCCGACCAAGTGAGAAAGAAAATAAGCATCATAGACAATCGTACATTGTGCGAACTTTGAAGTCCACTGACTCAAAAGGACAGAGTCTGCGCAAGGACAAAACACAGTTGATGAGAATGAACAGGTTGATAGTACCCAAAAGAACTCTCACATAAGACAATTACACCTTGATTCAGTAAACTGCGATTTTATTTATTGTTGGTAACCATTCGTATTTAAAACGTACGGTTTCGTTCGTTAAACGCACCGTACGCCTGCGACCACAAATGGACACCTAGGAAATGAATGGTTGATTGCATGACCAATTGGGTGGATTTTCTTATCACTTTTAATATACGAATTTCATTGGTTAGGGGAGTGTGAAGAGCGACTACGTGTTCATCAGACACACTCCAATGAAGACAGCGTAGGTCTGTGTGGAAGCCATTAAAGGGGGAAATTCATCCGCACTTGGCGATGGAATCAAGAACACGAATTCCATCCGGAGAATAAGCAGTAGCTTGTTGAATGAAGACAGCTTGTTCGAGGTCGTTGTATTTACTTAGAATAGTCAGATTGCTACCCTTTAGGAACCGAAGTTTTAGGATGGTCGATTACATAATGTTGTAATTCTCAATTCAGGACGACATTAAATAGACCAGGGTCGACAAGCTCGGTTCTACCTGATCGGGACAAGACAAACCAACATCGCAAAAGAAAAGCCAACGGTCTGATCCACCGCAGGTAAGCAGACTGCTCCATTGAGCAAAGTGGATAGGTGTCGCCTGCCTGGATGGGGTCCTCGTGATCACTCAATCCGCTGGTTAGAGACGCTATCCGAGATGGCTATGTGTCGCAGTCAATGGCGGACATGTATCCATACTATTTCTAGTTCTTCCACTTAGTCTTGTTTTAATAATTTTCAATCTTCTTAGTAACGTTTTTTTCTAGGATATTCCACGTCACTGTTGAGGTGAGCGGCGGCCCGAGCCACAGTACCTTATGGTCAGGCTCATGGCTGTTGTGATGATGATGATGAGACCAAGCAGACGGGGGCAAAATACTAGAGGGGTTAACCAACAACAAAAAACTCCGGACATTGTCTGAGAATCCAAGTCCTTTGACAGTCTGACATTAGAGCATTAATAACAGACGACCCTGGTATTCCTAGTGATCAAATCGACATCCTAGCCAAATCTTAGAGTGATAAAACAGATTAGGCACTCAATGCCCCTACTGTGACATTGCATCATACATTTTCATTATGGATGTTTGCCGGAAGGACAGCAATAAATTACACATTGAATCCTCCATTCGGGACCGAGTTAGGCAAAATTAGCGATTCGTATGACACTAAATCATGTAGGACGCGGCTAGCTACCCGTGATATGAGACATTTCGCTAACGACCAAAGATGAAGTAAAAAGACGAGCGAGCTCAAACAAATGGTAACAGACTATATTTGTGACCAGAACTGCTGTACAGAAACGACGTAAATCAACTGTCACGAGAAAAGGACACAGTTTCATTGGGACAGGAGATGAGTGCTATGAAGGAGAAAGGAACGGGAGTTAACACATTGCGGTTATCATAAACGGATACAAAACAATGAAGAATGGCGCATACTTAAACGAACACTAGTTAAAATGTTAAGGAAAATTGTGATATCGAGCTCAGGTGATCAACACTAACCATGCGTTCATACAGCCAAGGTAAACGTACGCGGACGGTCATGAGCCCGACGAAATGACATTGTTGGTTGGGCTATTGGAACGATATGGAAGAAAATTTCATAAATATTGTGAAAAAGTGTTGGGAAAAGGCACTTTTCCCCAAAAATTCGCATTATTTGCAAGGGAAGTGGATTTCTTCATTTCCTGGGAACTAGAAAGCTCGCCAGAATTCTGGAACGCCCAGGAAGTTACGCCTTCGAGCTGAGCAGTAAATAAAGCTCGTTTGAAGGCCGTCTTTTTCCTTATTTGTTGGGGGGTTCTAAGTTGCGAGAGTTGCGTTCGGATATTTGAGCTCTGATTTTCGTACCAATATCGTTGCGCTCGTTCGTGATAGAGATACTGCTCGTGATCTTGTGTTTGTTCTTGCCTTTCTCTATCAGGTGGGGTCGTAACACAAGGAAGATAAGAACCGAGTAGAATGATATTAATTGGATGAGCTGGTGACTGTGTGAAGGTAGGGACGCCGCTAACTGCGACATAGTGCCATATTAGATAGCGCTTTTAACTATCAAATTCACCTATCTCGAAGCTAACGTGGCAGGTGACAACCACCAACTTCACCCAGCGAAACAAGCAGTGATTGTGTCATCACCTAACTACCCCGAGATAGTATTCAGAGGTCAGTAGCTTCCGCGAAAAATGTCCGGATGGCTTAACGTCCAGCTGGCATGGCGGAACCATCGCAGCTAATTAATCTAACATTTGACCAATCACTAATGTATTCGAAGTATTTAGAAATACGCGCCGGTAAACGACTGTGGTATTCAAGCAGTCATCCGACTTGATGCCAGGGAGAAAAGTACGGTCAAACAAGTTCGCTCACATTTCCACTACGAACTGGTCGACAACCGGAAGTGTTTTCAAAGACACGGACATCGGTGCTAAAAAACGATACGAGTAAAATAATTGAAAATTAGATGTGCAGACGGTGCTACCAGTGAAATTATCACCCGTCGAGTTTGTAATGCAGTTGTGAATGCCCATCCTGTGGCACGGATCATCCCATCGTTCAATACCTGCCTGGTACTGGTGCCACACCTCAAAGATAGCTTGCCTAGGTTTTCTCCATTCTTTTGTATTTGTTCTCTCATCTGCTGTTGTCAAGTCGGTTACGTTGGGAGAACCACAAGGCGGCTATCAGAAAGGATTCGTGAGCGCCTCCGAAAATGACTTCGCAACAGTTCGACAAAGCCCATTTCCAGTGCAATCCGGTTATCATCTAATTGACACTGGTCATCAAATTGAGCCAGATGAAGCCTTCCGAATCATCTACAAGGTTCGTCAAGCCCACTCGAGCTGTCAGATTGCGACTGTTATCAACGGCCGAGGCAATGTGCCCAAAAACAGTTCGTGCAAACCTTACATCTCCCTTGACTAACTATTCCACAGCCACTTGAAACCCAAGCAGGCGTGAATCACTTGACACCGTCGAACGCATGTCTCATGGCAGGCACGAGTGATAACGCCACACATTCACCAACACTACCACCCCCTCCACTAGACTATGATCCACCCCATGTCTATGATTTTAATGACTTATGTGACTTGCTCTAATTTCCCATATATGTAATTGTAAAAGCCCGATAAGAATGACCGAAAACAACTGTTTGCAAAATTGACTTCTTATGAATTAGATGTACTGTCGATAAACTTACAAGGACAACGGCTACAAGGCCAAGCAGAACATTCGAAGGAGTAGGCTCCGAACCCTGGTTAATCCTTCGAAAGATAAGTAGGAGGTAAAGAAAAATCAACCCACTTCTAAGCCGTAAGGTTGCCTGTGCTATCTTTTCGGGAAAACTGGAATCACACCCACAAATCCACAGGGCTATACGACGGACTTCGCTCGTAACTGTGAATATCTTCCATTGCACTGGGAACTACAAGGAACTTAAAGATTCAGTACAACGGGCATGACTGCAGTTGGCTAACTTTGATTATGTGCATGCGCACCGTCCCTATACCAAGCGAAATACGAATGTGAATAGAACCATCCAAAACAGCCTATCAAAAAGTACATGAAGCGATCAGGTCAACTATCTGGAATTACTGTTCAAAAGAGGGCAGTGGTTAGAAAGGAAGAGAACGAGACAACGTGTAAAGCAGCTCTGCAACAAACTAAACACGTAAACAGGAATACTAACTTGATTTAACGATGACGACGAGTAGGAACGGCGGATCTGCTGCTACTTGTTGGTGTGTGTCTTGGGGATATATCACGTCGTCTAGGAAAGCGGCCATCTGAAGGGGGACGACGCTGACGATCCGTATTGACAGGATGATTAGTTCGAGGCTCACGGCGCCAATATTCATCATCTTGCTCAAAACTACGTGGAGATCGGCTCCGAGAAATGCTCCTATCCACGCGTTTCGGAGACACCTCGTAGTGTACCGATGGTCTCCGATTATAATGGTCCTCACCACCATCATTGAATCGGCGTCCTCGATGGTGATATTCACCCGAAGGTGAGCGCGACTTTGAGCAAGAACGCCCACGCCAATCAGAGTGTTGTCCATAATTGTGAGGACTCAAGGATACACTTCGGCTGTGGCTGCGAGAATAGCTACGACGGCCACCTCGTCGAGAACCGATGCCGCGGAGGAACGCATCGACACGCTCCTCATACTAACGAACGAAAACAAAAAGGAGAATCCAGGGAAACTAACGACTATTTCATGAAAAATTCTAGAAGCATCAGACGCGAACAAATGTTTAGAGTGCTAAGAAATACTGCATGTTTTTACTATACTGAGTCATAACAAGAAGTACCTGATAGCGTACATTAATTCTGACTACCACCGCCCTTAGACATTTTAAGGCTGTTATTAAGAAACTGATGTGCAAGACAACGATAGGGAATTACGTGCAGGCTTACAAAGTGTTCAAAGATAAGTTGTAAGACAGACGGAGGTGACGTTTCTGAGTACATGTCCATGAAGCATTCACTTGGTGGAATGCCGCTGGCATGAATCCCACTAAGGAGGCAGCGAACTACTGCCAGAATATAGCTACAACTAACCCTAGGGTTTGTGTTTCGTTGATTCCACGAGTTTTAACAAGCCGCAAGGGATCGAAGGAATGCAATTTGTATGTAGAGGTGATTCAAAAAGTGACTACGCAAGCATCGTCACAGCTGCCACCCAACCTGTACTTGGTCCCGAGCCCTAACATACAACGTCATCAGCACACGTGAAGGTGACAGTAGTTCCCCGAAAGTTAATTCATCACTCGTTTACGACAATCCGATTTGGCGTTAAGTTGACTATTTGGCGGCCTTGCGTATCATCGACTGTTGTCATCATTCATACCTACATGGAAAATATCGTGCAACCAACATCAGGAGAGATTAGTTGAGTTTAATGGTGTGCAAAATTAGCTTTGCGTAATTACGTGTATTGGAGCAGTTGTGCGTTTAATAGACAATATTAGCCTGCAACCATAGAAGTGTATGCGAAGACTGATTTGCGAGCATGTATATATTTTTATGCGATCATTTCCATTTACAGATTATTTATTTGCGTTAAATATTCCCAAGATTTTACAGCTATCTATGCAGTATGTACTTATATTTCACACATATGCAAAAATGATCACGTACTTTCACGTTTGTGTGTATTTTGCGTATGGTTAATATCGGGCAACACAGCATGATAATGCGCAATTTCACAGCTATCACTGAAATGGAAGAGTTACAAGTTCCACTGTGTTGACTTCATGATAACCCCTACATCTACGACAGGGGGATAAGTTCACTGTCTAATTCAGGAAGAGACTACATACAGGGATGTTGCTTACGGCTGTTTCTATTAATAGAAAAAATAGTTAGGATAAGCTTTCGAATCGGAACATGCAACCAAGCGTAGTGATCGACGACAGTTACTGATCTTTAAACCAGGAATTTGTATAAAGGTGGCTCGATTAACCAAATAAACGACATAGTGGCGACCAAACTATGATTGAAGAATTGCCAACTGGTGCAGCCAAACTCCAGTAATAATTTACAGAACACCGCGTTAGTACATCCATACTTGTGTTCAGAAAAGTCGTTTAGGTCAATAGTGGATAACAAGAAAAAATGCAGGTGATTTAGTAAAAACGGCTGAGTACCAATGAAAACAAAAAGGCACCTTTTGGTCATGTTCCGGGCTGATTGGTCCGGGATGATAGGAGCTCATGGCTGATGATCCGGATGCACCAACCTGAGGAGGAGGAACAAACATCTGAATCGGAATACATGGCTAAACGCAATGGAGTGATAACTGGGAAGCACTGCTACTGACATCAAAAGCAAGAAAGTAACAAGCGCGAAGCCTGTGCGGTAACGTAAGAAACGATCAATATCACATAAAAAATAGTAGCAAGAACCAGGAGAAGTAAAAAAGACACCATAAAGGCTGCAAAAGTTACATGAACAGAAACGCCTGGGAGTTACGACATCGACAAAGGGGCAGCATTTCTGGAAACATGATGCGTAAGTGGTTTAGTGGATTTGGCTGACTACAGAATGAGAAACAAAAAATAAGTTACAAGTTCACGGTTTAAACAATACATAGAAGCCAGTCCTAGGCCACATACGTGACTAGGTTGCTTAAATATTGACACACAATTCAAGTACATAAACATCGATTTGTAGGCGGACGTCGTTAACCTCGTGGGCCCAGTGACACTGAAATCAATACTGATTTTCGACACACAGTAACCAAAATATTTCACTTAACAGTTAGACGGAACTAAGTTCACGTATAACTCAGTTACGTGACAACATGTGCACACTAGTCGCTAAAGTAAACGGTGGTTGTGAGTTAACAAAAGCCCAAATACGACTCCTGATACATAATACTAAACTTACATACGCATTAATCACAGGTTAGCGGCCTACATAAGGATTACAAACTTGCGGGGGTTCAACTACAAAATATAGGCCCTGGCAAACGGACAATTAAAACACAGCACCGATCACAAAAATAAGATTGAAAACAAATCACTCACTAAGCCCGGATAAAAAGTAGGACGAAGGCCACGACTGACTTGTTGCACATAATCATCATAATCCTGCAATCAAAATTGTGCGCTATAAACGGAATGTGAATATTTACCCAATTCATGAGTGCATTCCGATCAATTGGGTAGGATCCTGACCGACTCCGGCGATCCCGATGCCCTAATACAGAGAAGGGATGTAATACAAAGCAAACAGTTCCAGGTTATTCACAATAAGCATTTCAAATCAACGTCTAGGCATTTCCGAGCAATATCACGATTATGGGTGAAATGAGAAAGCTTCGAAGCCGAAGATATGTAGGCCTTGTCGAACAAATGGAAGGGAAGTAAATCAGAAAATGCAAGCTTAATAACCATACCAACGCCCTTAATGCTATCAATGGGTTAGCAAGTAAACGCAAGTGGAAGGACGTAAACGAGTAATAAGTGACAAATCAGATATTAATCTGAACAAAAATCGCGCTTGAGTAGATTGCGAGAGATATCCGGTTTCAACACTGATGCTAGGTTTCTACGCTAGAGCCCATATGATGACTTACAACAAGGACTACAAACAAAAATGCACTGTTAACATGTACCGGTTAAGCAGAGAACATTCTGAAACTTATCGCACATGTGGTGCATAGGCATAAAAAGACAAGCAGTCGGTGAAAAACAGTGCAATTCCGGGAGTATTTAATGACTTCTCATAGAAACACTGGGACTACTTATGTAATCCTACGATTCGGTTCAACGTAGATTCGACTGAAAAAAGCGAAGCATCATTCAATAACCCGACCCTTTAGCGCGAAGCCTCTGTCCTGACGGTTGTCAGAGAGAAATCGCTAGTGATACCCGTTCCTTATCGTTGGTACAGAATTACACAGAGGTTGCAAAAAAAGTCTTTTGCAGTCATCTTTGCCGTGAAGCGGTTCCACAAGCTGTGCTTCGACAGTCACTTTGTCCTTCTGATTGTCCAGGAGTCGCTGCTCTTCGTCCTCATAACAAATGGCATTCTGATTTACACGGCCGTCCAATCACAAGTCAGACATCAGGTATACAGCTGTGGACAAGCGAAGGACCTCTTCCGCACGACTGGGTCACAAAAGTTAGATCCACACGAAGCTGCAACGATATCAAAGGAAACAGGTCTACCAAGTAATTTCAGAGGTCACTCGAGAGCTCCCAGTCACCGCCAGAATGGTTATGAACGCAATATATCCGAAGCGCACGCCGCAGAAAGTGCCGTTTTACTGTTGTTTTTTTTATTGTACACTCAACAGAGAACGAATAGTCAGACCGACGGAACCACGACTAGAATGATTCGTCAACTTCATACCGGACACGCATTTATGCTTACTGGCCATAAGCCTGACCAGAAGGTACTAGGGTTCCAGCCACTGTCCACCCAAACAACGGTCGGATAAAACCACCGGCTCTTCAACTACCTATCTGCCGGGTGCGGCTGAACAACGCGAGCCACTAGCAAGGTGCACTCTGAGTTTGCTGTAGCGTCCAAAACAATGCTACCACAGACTTGACCGGTTTTACCTGCGTTCCGAACCTGCTGAGTGGTATTGCTATAGTAGTGGCAGTTCATTAGTCTCAACGAATGGTCACCCAATTCAGACGTCCGGAGACGCTCATCAATGACTATGGTATACGATTCACAGCACAGGCGGTCGCATAATTTTGCGAACACAGCGGCACCAACTATGTCAGACCGACCATTTTACCTCTAGTTCAACGGACATATAAGGCGCTGCGTAGAGGTGCTCAAACGGGTTCCGCAAAAAACTCAAGGTGAGGGTAACACTTCGAAAGTATTGCAAGCATTTCTGATGCATTAGGGAACGACGAGTAGACAAACTCCAGCTAGGGATAGACTTGGGTGGAAGGTCCGCTTGAAATCAGACTATCTTCAGTAGTAAATATCCGCAACAGGAACATTGAACACGGTATGGCGAGGCAACATAAAACGAGAGGTCGATAATTGAACGTCGACTACGGCCTTGGTACGCGATGGTCGGAATCATGTCGCAAAAAAAAATCGTCGGCAGTACTCGCAGAAACCTGGGAAACATCACCTTTGAAATTCAGATGGGGTCCAGGGTTTGGAAACATCACGCCGACCAACTTCAATCGTCATGGAAAAATGATGCTCCATTGAGTACGATAAATAAAATAGCACCAGCCAGAATCTATCACAGCACCAGACCATAGCACGGAGTCGCTAACGCGTGACCTGTCACAAGGACGCTAAGCCGATTGAGTACGGAAATAAATCCCTAACATTATTTGCACACTCAACATCCTCAAGTAGGGGTTAGAGTAAACCTAACGCGAACAACAAGATTGAGAAGCCCCAGTCAGATTATACCAAGTGGTTTCTGTGATATATACAGAGATAGTTTTCATATCCGCCGCATTTCGGGTATTCTGTCCTTCCCTTCAGCGATAAACAGACTTCTTTACGATCGCACAGATGACGTAAGTTGGCGAAAGCAACATGTGCCTTTGCCACTCTTGCTAGTATCCCAACACCAACATAACAGGCCAACGAGACGGTGCCTCTAAAGTAAATTAAAAAAATTCGTCATCTCAAATGGACTGTCCGCAATAGAAAACATGGGAGTAGAAACACTTGTCTTGTAATAAAAGCACTATGAAGGTAGGAAGCGCATTTCGTACAGAGCAGTCCAACCGTTTGCATTATCCGGCACGATCTGCGTGCTTTTCATGGAGGGACTAAGCGGAACAATACCATCTGCATATTTCATGTTGGTCAGCTAAGTGCCGAGAAGGAACTCCATAGTAAGACCGTCGTAATCCCTGTGTATACGGGGATTGGGCACTCGGAAAAAATACTATTTATGGTCCCGACCTATACTGCTACCTTGGCGAGGTGGTCGGGCTTGTGTACTGTTTTGATCCGGCGGGCTATGCTGACTA
>JTDE01022176.1:12097-29532 GCA_014338405.1 Paragonimus skrjabini miyazakii
TAGTTCTTCCACTTAGTCTTGTTTTAATAATTTTCAATCTTCTTAGTAACGTTTTCTTCTAGGATATTCCACGTCACTGTTGAGGTGAGCGGCGGCCCGAGCCACATTCCCTTTTGGTCAGGCTCATGGCTGTTGTGATGATGATGACTATTTATGGTGATGAGCCAATGAGACCACCGTTCACAAACTCACATACTATTCGCAAAGTGAGCACACAACGATCTCAACAATCTGGAAGCCTATGCGAAGAAGATAACCTCAGAGGACATTAGGAGCAACCAAAGCGAAGACAGTCTTCAGGTCTAAAAATGCTACGACTACTGTTTTTGTAGGAGCTCGTATGCTCCAAAATCCGTCACAGGACAACAATGTGACTAGGACGCCCAAAACTGGGTCGCAATTTAGCCTATTATTCACGTTTCTGGCTTTTCGGAGTGTGGTGAGCTGATGCGACATTAAGCCAGTGAACAACTTGGTCAAGTGAAAACAATACGGTTGTCACATCGATTTAGGTCCTATTTCGGAATAACAATTGAGAACCCTCAAGCACGGGACCTCTTTAGTTCTGAAAGCAATCTCGCCGTAGAAAACGAGGCGAAAAAGGGTCTTAATCTGGGCAACTGTCACGCCTCAATAGTCTAGACAACGAAACCACTTTACTTACGACGGAGGACAGTCAGAAACGTAATAAATGACCACTTGAGTTCTACTACCTATAGTACTCCGTTGAGACCGGCTGAACTGTTCTTAAAAATGCTCAGCCCAAGTGTCAAGACGGCGCTCGTCTGACTAGTGATAAGTAAGTCAACCACCAACACAGCTAAGAATTGTCGAACAGAAAAGCCCACCTTGTCTACTCCGATTTTTCTACCAAGTAACGTTTTTCGCTGCCCTAGTGACGACTGCGACTAAGTACTTCACACACAGAGTAATACGCCGCTCGGATAAAACGTGGTTGACAAAACGATCCCGATTACCAGGGCAGCATATAGCATTAATAAGGGCAGTGATGTTTGTCTTGGTCGATCCACAAACAGCTACACACAGGTGAAAACAGTGAAATTTGCACTAGCAAACAAAACCGAACAGCTGGATAAATCAGCGGCCGCGTAGCCGCCGGCTCATCGATTGAGTATCCTGATTAGTGTATTGCAACACTGGTTACAGCTTCTACTAGATGGATTACTCAACACAAGGTGTTCGGGGACGCGGTACCTGTTTCAAGGTCCCTGATCACAATGACTGTTCGGAGTCAGACGAACCACATGGCATCAGCCCTCGAATAATGTCTGTCTTTATAGCCTAACTCCTTATCAAATCGATGTTATAAAGGATTGGTTTTAAAAACGGCTCCCTGCCACAATCCGTTAGATGTTGATGTGATCGACTGCTTCTTTTGGACAAGTTCATCGGGCGCGTTGAGTGTGATTTAGCCATAGACCCCATGGCATTGGTGAAGTCAGGGGAAACGGTGGACGTCTTCATTACCTGTGTTACCTAGGATTTAGCTACCGCTAACGCCCGACTACGAACGATATCACGATGTGGACCCACACACGAAGCGGTCATCATCATTTGCTTTATTACATGATCGTACGGCAGCATGACATACGCGAAGTACGCATCACGAGAGCAATGTGCGAGGTTGAACACAGCATAGATTACATTATTCAAGAAAAAATTTACACAAGTTTACAAACCCGTTTATTGTAAGTCGTACAGGCATTGATGAAGACTGGATGTTGGGAGGTCGAAAAATTATGTTACGAAGTAAAGTCGACACTCGGCACCAAGGCTCCTCGACATCCATGACCCCTGGTTGTATGTAGGAACATCTCGAGCAGCAGCAGCAGTTGAAGTAGTAGGTAACAGGCGTTAAAAACGCCTGGATTGGTTCACTGAGAACGATGAGGTTATTTTCAATCTGACATGAAATAATGAAGTGTTTGCTGTTTTCACTGTGGACCCAAGCGGCAAGGAAATTACATTTCGAAGCGCTCGTCGACAACTCACTCAATGCCATCCCGGAAGCAAGGAAGACTAGCGTCAAGAAAAAGAATGAGTAGATACACGGCTATGCTGATCGCTGACAACCCAAACAGTCTTGCTTCAGGCAAGTTGAGATCCGTCCGTCTTATCTAGTAAAACATTAGCGGACAAAAATTCTGGCGCTCCGTATACGCGACCATAAGACATCATGAGGATCTGGGGCAAACATGTTGGCAGCCTACTGAATCCGTTTGCTGTCACTGACTGTGTGATTAAATAACCTGCCACAGCACAACCGCCAAGATACTCGCTCTGGTTCCGGACATGGCCGAGGTTCTGACAGCCACGTGATATTTGCAATACAGAGTCTGCGAATGAAGACGGTTTGCCAGAGGGACTTCCGAAGTATGGTAGTCTAGTCTTTGATTGTGGTTCACTTAAATCAGTTCACTTCACTGAGGAATAGCTAATGGGGAATTGGTCGACTGAATCGTGCTTGTTTTGTCAAGAATTATGCACAATCGGCCTATTACGGAAATTCTAAAGACCAATGTTCTTAGGGAGAAGTATGGAGTCCGAGCCAGTCGCAGTGTTACATACATGTTTACTGTTCGCCACCTTCAGGAAGAGTCATTAACGAAACAAATCGCTTCATACTATCTGTGGAGATTTCATTAGAGCGTGACTGTTAACGAAGGAACACTGTGGACGGTGGTTCGGAAGTTTGGATGTCCAAATAGGTTCATTAGATTAATCAAAATGTTGCGTGCGGATATGAAGGTGAAAATGTAATTGTGTGGGTCGGACTCCGGAGTTCGAGATTGTTGATGGTGTGAAGCAAGACTGTATCTTAGTTTCAATTCTATGTAGTTTAAATCTGACTGCGATACTAACAGATACTCTTCAAAACAAGGAGGGCAGTGTTGAAATAGAATATCGCACGGATGGTCGCTTATTGGATGTTTAAAGCCTCGGTGTACCAAAACACCAAAGTTCGTTTACCAAGCTAAATGGCCATAGCTCTATAGAATGCCGCAACCAGGCTTGGTTTATATACCAACAGCCTTCTCCGGGTAGAAGTGTTGCACCACTGGAAACCGCAGCAATATATATAGTAATGACGTTTCAAATACACACTAGGATCCGTTATCAAACAAATAAATGTGTCGGGATCAGATTGTTCTGCCCATTACGGCGTTCGTCTGTTCTCTGTCTTCGATCGTTTTTTCGTTCCAGTGTCAACGACGCCGACGTAATGGTTGTTCATATCTACGTGCCGACTGAACGAATTCCACGAATAGAACTCCCAGTATAAGCCGTTCTCTCTTCATTTTTGCCCACCCGATCACCTCCACATGATCTAGTGGACCTCGTGACCTGGGTCTGCGTCTTGGTGCCACAGTTGTGATCTAGAGTCGGCTCATCGCATCGCCAATTTGTTTGTGCACGCGTGTGCGCATGTTGTTTGCTCGTCTGTTCCACATACTGTTCGTCACATCCGAGACATGGAATCGCGCAGACTACGTCGGACTGTTTGTGTGATTCTACATGATCCTTAGCGTTCATCAAAGCTGAACGGAGTGTTGAGTTTGGTTTGCGTGATATTTAGATGCCCAATGGTTGCAACATCCCTTATGCTGCTTCAGATATGCCGTAAATATATGGCAGTCATTCGCGTTGTGAGTTTTGCATGTTTAGTTCCAATGGACTTTCTGATGGATGTTTTATGAAACTACTGGGATATCCATTGGAAGTGAACAGGTTGAACAGACGTTCGCGTTCTGGTCTTCGAAGTTCAGGATGAGCTACAGTGCGTGTCTGAACGATGAAATAATGTTCGCATGCAACTGTTACGGTGACAAGCTGGATGCTTGTCGAACCCGAGAGTGACATCAGCTGTTGTCGGACTACGATAAACAGTAGTTTTAAGCTTGACATAAGGTCTTCTAATAATCGACAGGCGTGAATAACTTTCCTTTCTGCGTGTAAAGGTTATTCCATTTGTTGTGGTATTCAACTGTGGAGCTGGTCAAACTGAGTCCCAGGTAGAACAACAACCGCGTCATCTACGTAGTGAAGGCACACTTCAGGTTTGAATGTATGAAACGCCTCAGATTCAAAGCGCTTCATAACATCGCCTGCAAGCAATCCCCAGGAGCCGAAACCAGTGCTGCACCTGTTGCGAATCCGTGAATGTCGGTGTAGTTTTTCTTCTACACAATCCCTCTTCTATTGTACCACGTTTGCCGCCTTACGAGACGAGCACTGTGCTCAGGGGATCGGATGCATTTATCTGTTCCGAAGACAAGTCGTTGGACTTCGTTACTGCTAACACGGTGACCCCATCGCGAGCCGCTGATGCTTCGGAGACACAAATGGTCAAAAACGGATACTCTGTGAACATCCTCCGCGAGGAGTGAACAAATTCCTAAGCTGTACGGTAAGACTGTTCTTATAGTGGCTTTATACGCTCCGCTCTTTATAGAAAGATTGAAACCCAGCTGGCACCACAGACGATCAAAGTTGGGAAACACCAGCCGAGTCTTAGTTAAGATTCATGACTTCACCGGATACTTCACCAGTACTAATGCAGCTCACGAGGTACATGAACTTCTCGACTGTCTTCAACGATTAACCACCAAGAAGGAGAGCAGGTGCAGAGTCCTGTCAATCTTGCAACAGCACCTTGCATGCAGAAGATGTAAAGGACATCAAACAAAACAAAGAAATATAGATTTAACATCACCCACAATTGACTGCAACTGTCGGATTGCCATAGATTTTCTAGTCGATTCCTTTTGAAAAGAAGCACTAGACTCGAGTTTTGCTCTTACTAGAGCTCGTCAGTAGTTCATACCCTTGCCACTGCCGGGACTAGAACTCCAGTCACGTTTTTCATGAGGTAACCGTGTTGACCATGCGTCATTCACATTAGGCAAGACCGAATTATCATACGTGAACGCTCAACCACTTTCGCTTGTGAGTAACGATCAGGTCGCTCGATCATCTCGAAAGGAGACAGAGTAACTGTCCTGTTAACTCCAATCGATGAAACCTCGACTAGAACTTCCCTTCAAGTTGACATCACAGAAATGTTCAATCTATATGAACATACTCTCATCTCTCTCTCTCATATGAACATACTCATCAGTAAAAATCGCCAAAAACATGACGGTAAACCAGACGGAGAAACTATAATGAAGTCGAAGCCAGTAAGCATAATACAGCTGAAGTAAGGAGTATTAACTGCTGGTACAGTTACAGGTTTTATAATCGAATATCTAAAAAAGAGATGATCAAAGTGAACCGCGACAACAATTAATGCGCACATTATTCATGTATAGTTCAGATTATCGTACGGGGAAGGTTGGTAACAAAGCGATCTGACGAACAGTCGTACCAACGCAGAGTAGATCAGTGCATACCTGTTAAACTAAACCTAAGATAGTATCCGATTAGTTAAGACAAAATAAACTGAACAGAAGCGTATATCCAGCGAACTTACGTTCATAATCTCGCCTTCGCAATCCGTTCCCACGACGCCTGAAGTCATTGTTAATCCGCGAATCCGGCGAAAGTGACAAAGATAAACAGAGCGTTAATTTAAGCAAACTGAGCATGAACATAATACAAAAATTATATTCAGTTACCTGACATCCGAACGGGCTGAAACTTAAGGTGGCTCCGGTAGCAACTGATAGACAGTAACAAATAAGCAGTAGAACAGAGAGTGGACAGTACATATGGAAGATAAACTGAGTCAACAATGTGAAACACAACTAAGGAAAATCGACTACCGAGACGGTAGTGCTAATTATCGAGCCTAAATGCTGTGGTGTGATGACTAGGATAGGTAAACTAAATGCTGTTAGCGCAATCATAACTGGCATTAACAAAATGTACATAGAGAAGAATCACGAGTCACGAAGTCATTAGAGTTCATCAACGCACATTGGAGTGTGAGACCACCCATACACACTCGTCAAATGAAGGAATGGGAGAAACTGCTCAGTTCACGAGTGGAATGCATCACACAGGAACTAGGGGAGCATTTGAATAGCCAGGTTTATTTAATAGAAACAGAGTCATTGCTGAGTGTTCAGCTGCTTGTTCAACAACACCTAACCTCGATGAATGAAACTGAGGTTGGGTGCAACCTGCTGGGGATAAATCACGGAGGAATTCCTTTCCCACACGTCGATACCTGGAATGACGTTCTCTAGTGAAGCTGTCAACACTGCCACTGCTTGAACGAGAACGACCTTTCCTCTTGACATCCACTGTGGGAAACCGCCCACCGGATGATAAACCCGCAAAAGTGGTATCCGCAACAAGAGTAGAACGGTTTCCTAACGGTGGCTGTAGACCTTGTGAGAATACGGTCCCCGTCGTTGCACCAGAAAGCCGATTAGGTTGAAACAGAGGCAGAATGACGTTTCCTTGAGTAGCCGTATCGTTTGGCCCCAGACGACCCAGACTGCTAGAAAGAGAAACATGGGGAAACAGGGCGGGGATGGTGGAGAGTTGAGGAATCCGGCTACTACTGATAGCTGAACTAAGAGGACCGCCACGTCCAAGAGTAGCCATGTTTGATGCTGTTGAAGACTTTATGGCCGCCATGGCTGCCGCCGCAGCCATAGCAGCTGCTGCTGCATTCACTTGCATCAGCGGAGGAGGTGCCCCAGTTGGAAAACGACCACCGTCAGCGCTGAGTAAGGAGGGAACCGCTGGCAAATTGAGTATACTGCGTCTATCGTTAGAAAGATAACGGTTAACTCCTGCGGCATCACCCAATAGGCCTTGTCCAGAAAAACCGGTTTGTCGCGAACTACTGGTGTTGTGTGACGAACGAGATGTTGACTTGCCAAGGCGCTCAAACGGATTACGGCGCCCACTCTCATCAGTTGTATTACGAGCTAGACGAGTTGTACCTTCGCCAGATTCTTCGAAAAAGAGACGACACAAGGCTTCGCCAGAGACACCTTCGATTTCCTACAAGCATCAATAAAAGATGGATTGAAAAGCGACATATACCTGACCATCTCTACCGATTTTAACGGGCTTATTCTCATTCCACGGATTAGTCAGGTGATTGACTTTCGAAAAGGGTAGCTCACGTCTACAGTAGAAATAATAAACAGACAGATTTACTTTGAGATCCACTCAATGCGAAACGGGCTGCTCAAAAGATTGCAGTTCATTCTTGGGGGCAAAACCCAATTAACTTTTATACGTGGATCGGATGAAGCGACGATCCGTGCGAAACCTTGAAACTTCCCACTTTCCCGCACGGAAAATATGAGGAGAACGCTTGGATGATCAAAGAAAGCTTTGTTTAGTCTGGCTTCATTGCCTTTGGTAGTAGCCCACACATTTTTCGTTTTGGCAATGTCTACATTTTCAAAATTGTTGCTCTTAATCATGAAATAACGGGCGGATTTGAATATCTGACGCAGGTTGGGATGGGGGGCTTTTTCACCTTTGTCAGAACTCTTTTTTGGAGATACCGAACCACCCGCAGGACTGCTTGACCGTTTATGATCTTCCTCTTCTTTATAAAATTCATCCCCGTGAGTATCGATATGGAGCTCATCCCGATTTTCGCTTTCTTCATCAGAAACTCTATCCCATTCGATCGGCGATATTGCTGTTTTGCGCTGGGTATACGATTCGATAGGTTTTACAGTATCTTCGAACGGGTCAATATCATCAATCACAGCGCGAGTCTCTTTCTCAATAATTTCAGAGGTATGTTTTACACAATCTGATGTAACATTTCCATTATCCTCTCCTTTTTGAATGGATACCATTTTAGCCTCGTTACCTACGGTTTCATCCTTTTCTTCTGACGACACATCGGGGCACTTGATTTGGGAATCTCCTACGGAACTAATGGGAACAGCACTCACAGGTCCAGGCGGAACACTGTCAAACGGACGTGTAGAAAATCCGTCTGCTTCATTGCTTTCATCTTCATCCGACCGCTGAAATGTGGTGTGTGAAAACGACTCTTCGTTAGCAGCGCTGACCTCACAGATATCAGGAATCTCGTTCTCATCCGATTCAATAACTGAAACATCTCATTGTTAAACAACGTGATCAACGTACCTTCGGGATATAGGAGGGCATTTTCTTCTTGGGAAGAGATACGAGTTGGTGAAGCCATTTCACACTGCAAAACTGTGGGTTATGAAGACCACCGGTTGATCTACCACAAAAAGTCAATACGAAGCAAAAGACATGAGCAAGATGTATCGGGTTACTGTTGGCAGTTTACATTCAAAAAGGAGTGGAAAAATTCGTACAGACACATTCTGTACACCAAACATCACGAGTCATAATAAAACGACAGACAAAAAAGAAAGTAGAACTGGGAGAAAAGTGTGAGAACGTTCAGTTTTTTCGACTGGCTTTGAAACCCGTTATGATGGAGTTTAAGTAAAGCCGCTTAGGATACCCTGGTTTTAGTTGAAGCACTACACAGGAAGTACACACCCGCAAATACATCATGGTGTTTTCTGTCAGGAACACTAAACCACACGGACTGAATACTGGCAAGTTATCAACGCCTTGATAGAAGTCTCAGTAACGGGGGCTCGGATTTGCAACTGCGATTAGTAAGCCGGGTCGCTATTACGATATCAACCGCATAGTCTATAGGTCACACGAAAGCCTCATTGACACTGAGAGGCTAAATAACTAACATTGATCTAATTTAAAGACGGATTCAAATATTGTTGGGATCAATAATTTCTTTTAATATCGGGGTGAAAAAGCAGCTATCGGCATGGTCAATTTAACAAGTTAACGTGAAGTCGAAAGGTGCCTTGTCCACAGATGTACGTCACTTGGAAAGCGCAAGAATTGCCCAATAATCCATGGCTTTCGACAGTTACTAAAGAAAACAGACACCAGCTTCCTATGACAGTCTGATACCCAGAAAATTGGCCACCGTCATCAATCATATCTTCCAATCGGTCTACGAATGCAACTCTCAATGAGGTAGATATGACGAAGCCATGCTGTGAGACCTCTATGTGAAGTCTAAGAATGAAATGTTCGCTCGCTGACAGACAAGGTGGAAAAACCCGAGATCAGGTTGCTTAAAAATTGAGGTAGCATGCAAAAGAATGCAAACTTAAAGCTATTACAGTCGAAGAGAATCGAGTTGATGCAACCAGAGTTGACTTCATAACTGGTCTACTGTCTAACGGGACTCGGCAGACTACTGAAGCAGAAAAAGTTGAACTTTCGCGCTGCCTTTGATCAGGCTAGATTGAGTAAACTGGCGGAAAGGCAATCCACATCATGCCAGCCTGCTCCAATTGAAATCTCAGAAAGTTTACCCATTCCTGTCAAAATGCTTGGCGTGACGGTTCTCAGTGCACCCACAAGCACACTTTCTCCATAGATACGACAAACACGTTCGAGGTGTTCTGCTCGAGGCGCGTCAAGCGAAGGATATGGAAGGAAGCACCCTTGTCTGAGATTTCGGGACCGACTATCTTGTTCGTCTATCACTCCCCCACCCAATTCGACTAACACATTAGCCGCTGATCCAGAATATCTTCTGATGGCTGTGGTTGACTTCAAAAGAACAGAACTCGCAATCAAGCTCTGATAAACACTGGCATTTCGGAATGTTATGTAGCACCATTTGTAGTGCTGTAAAAACAACCGGAAAGTTTACAAACCGTGCGGCAAGACAACGGTTTTTACTGCGTTGTCAAGTGACAGATCACTTCTTGGTACCGATCAGCCACAAAGGTACTATATGTGGGAGTCAAATCGTCAGTTACATCACACTTGTGTACTGATATTCACCTTGATTACGACTTTCACCCACTTCACAAATGCGCTGAAAAAAGTTTTTGCACTTAACCACTAACATCGAACCCCTCCGTCTTTTCGGAATCCCGCGTGAGACTGTAAGTCAATCGTGATAAAATCCAGAAGGCACAACCCAAATGACGAAAAATGGATAGACAGACGATGGAATTCGTCGCCTGCTGAAGGACGAATCGAACCCTCCTCTTCCCCATGGATGGTTCAAGTCCTGGTCGTCACCAACCATCGGCACGAAAGACTGGTCGTTGACTATAACCTAACGATCAACAAACATGCCCTCTCAAGTGCCTATCCCCACCCAAAAATCGATCAGACGATCTAATACGTCACCACCCACGGCACATATAGCACCCTGGAACTCAATTCCCTGCAAGAGAAGGAAAGTGCCGGCGGTTTCACCAGTTTCGTTGAGTTCCATTCAGTGTGGCCAAAGCACGTATGTCTTCAATTGACAGTATAATAGCACGTGAACGGTTGAGAGACACGTTTACTTTGGTAATGTCACTATTTGTGGAAGAAACTCTGCCGATAACGACCTCAATCGTCGGAAGTTCTTTGACATGGTCAAGAAATACCGAATCAAAAAGCACCACTGCTGAGAAGCAAATCCAACTTCCTAGATGAGGCATCCGAAACCAGATCCAGATCGCCTGGAACCATTACGAGAACTAGCTCTCCTTTTAACTTAGAGTCCTAGTGACGAGTGGTAGAATTATAAGCCTACTATTCACGATGGACATTTCCATTCTCTGATAAAATCTCTGTATCTGTGTATGACACATTTCCTCTAATAAAGTCAAAGGGGCCTTTGAGGCTTTAAACGATGAGCTGTCCAAAGCCGTTACCTACATCCCTTTGGTCGTCGAAACAAACGCCTCCGATGTGGAGATAACAGCCACTTTAGGTCAAAACGGCCGACCGGTAGCTTACTTTTCGGGTAGTCCGTCGCCAAACGAACGCAACCACTCCGTTGATGAAAAAGAGGCTTGTCGTTGTGGAATCCGTGAGTAAACAGAAGCAGCTCCTACCACGCAACCATTTTATGCGTGTTAAACTAACGTTTTGTCGATTTTACCTAAGTAACTTAGCAAGAAGGATCAAGGGCGATCAATCATTATCATCATCATAACAACCATGAGCCTGACCAAAAGGTACTGTGGCTCGGGCCGCCGCTCACCTCAACAGTGACGTGGAATATCCTAGAAGAAAACGCTACTAAGGAGGTTGAACATTATTAAAGGAAGAATAAATGGAAGAATAAGAAATGGTACAGATACAGGTACGCCATTGACTGCGACACATCGCCATCTCGGATAGCGTCTTTAACCAGCGGTTTGAGTGATCACGAGGACCTTATCCTGGCAAGCGACACTTACCGACTCTGCTCAATGAAGCAGTCAGGGTCTTCATATTTTGTGACCACGCTGTTGCTTGACCACCACGCGGATTTACCCAACTGTTGGTGGCCTCAGTATATAATGCCCGGTACGTTAAACGATCAGATGACATACGGAGTACGCGACCCAACCATCGCAAGCTGTGCACCGTGGTTAGTTGACCAATTGATCGCGCACCCCGAGCGTTCCGGAATACGCGCGGGTGAATTGCCTTATTGCTCTCGCGATCACTCCACTTAATATGGGCCAATTCGCGGAGACAACGATGGTCAAACACAGCAAGCCTGCTGATATCTTCTTTGTGAACAGGCCACGTTTCCGAACCATAAAGCAAAATGGAACGTACACAGGCATTATATACTCTTCCTTTCAGCGACAACCGGACGTCTTTTCGACGCCACAGATGACGCAGATTGGCAAAGGCAGCTCGTGCATTTGCAATCCTCGCTGATATCTCATCAGCAATATTACAGGCTGACGAGATAGTGCTACCCAAGCGTGAAACTGTCCACAGTCTCAAGCGGGTTACCTGCACTGGAAACAGTAGGAGTTGAAGTGCCTCAGTCTTGAAGCAACACTGCACTTTGAAGGTGCAAAGCGCATTCCATACAAACCAGCTCGGTCGCTCAACCTGTCCAGCATGGTCTGCATGTTTTCAGCAGAGGGGCTAAGTAAGACAATGTCGTCCGCATACTCCAGATCGGTCAATCTACCGCCAGGAAGAAGCTCAACACCAAGCTCACTGTATTCTCGAAGCGCACCCTCCAGAATGTCGTCCATGACAAAATTGAACAGGAAGGGGGAAATCGGACACCTCTGACGAACACCACTAGAAGTGATGAATGCCCGAGACAGTTGTCCATAAACCCTCACTCTGCGCGTAGAGTGAGCATACAATGAGCTCAATAGATAAACATACTTCTCTGGTACTCCCTTGCGTAGGAGATAGATCCAGAGAACGTTACGAGCAACTGAATCGAAGGCAGCCTTCCGGTCCAAAGAGACCACGACTGTCGGCTGACTGTAACAGTGACAATGTTCCAAGATCCGTCGCAAGGTAACAATGTGACCCACGCACCCTCCACCGGATCGGAATCCTGCCTGTTCTTCGTGTATCCGACTTCCTCTGGGCTTAGCGAGACGACGTAAAATGAGACCAGTGAGTAACTTGGACGCAATAGATACCAAACTGATACCCCTGTGGTTGTCACATTGACTTCGGGCCCCATTTTTGAAAACAGGAGACTGATGATAGGTATCAATCACGAGGCACCTCTTCAGTCTCCCAGATGGTCTGGAGTTTTGTCAGTTCTGATATCAACCTCTTCCCACCATCCTTGAAAAGAGAAGGAGAGAGGAGGTCTGGACCAGGGGCCTTACTACGCTTCAATAGCTCGAGCTTCAGACCATTTAAGTTCAATTCTGATCACCGACCTGGTAAAGATAAGGGGGCAGCAGATACATTTATTATCGACAACTACTAAGTTAAGGGAACAACACGAACCGCTCTATTATCTCAGTGCTTATCGGTTGGTGCGCTTCGTGACTTGAAAATCTGGAAGTCCCACGATCCCAATACTGCAAGTTGACCTTGATGCACTAAAGCTACGGTCAGTGGAGTGGCGTCTCCCCATCAACGACGACAAGTGTGTACACATGTCTCTTGGTGACGATCCTGGCAGTCTTTGTAACATATTATGCACAAACAGAAGTGCGTGTCGCAAAAGTGGGTCTTAAAAAAGACCTGAGCATATGACTATGAGCATATGTCTAATTTGTGAACATTGTATCAAGAAAAAGCAGCCAAAAAAGGACCCACTGTATTGGATATGAATAAACGGACGTTCCCTTGAAGTGACGAGACGGCTTTTTAAACCCTTTGTGGGATTTTTGTCCGATTATTGCTAGTTTATTGTGGCCTCAAGAAACACATAAATGCGCCCGAACGGGTACAGTGAACCGCGAGAAAAAACGTAATAATATTCCGCGGTATTTGTTTCACCCTACAGTTGACAATCTATTTACGCTTCCCATTTCGACTGTCATATGCCGGTTGGTAGCCGAATAAAACCCATCATACAGGCACCTTACTTCTCTGCTTCTGATGCGAAATCGCTGTTTTGCATTGTCGAGTTTGAGTGTTCGCAACAATTCATTCGTCTAACTACGTGATGGGACAGACTCTAAGTCGAGAGAGGTTTGACGTCGACCCTAACGCAGTTAACGCTTTTAAAGAATAGAATCACTGGTTTCGCATGTTCAGTAACTTAACAATCTCAACCCCCAAAAAGTGACCACCTTGATCAATTACACCGTATCCTCGGTCTATGAGTGTATCTCCGAATACCCTAAGCATAGACAGCAATACATCAGTGGTTCACACTGATGCTTAACTACCACACAATCGTGAAGAAAAGCAGACCCTGTATACGAGAGAAGAAAAATGAGACGGGAAGGGAACTAACTACTCAACAACAAAAATACCTGTCTATATTCAAGTACCCAACATGAAGGTGCCTACTAAGGGATTTCTGTGTGAAGCCGAAGAACCTGTTAGCGACAAGAAGACGGAGACACTGGACCAGTTTGCGAAAGTCACTATAACCGAGCAGAACCAAAACGATACAATCCAAGATGTTTTCATGAGTGGCCTACTGTCAAGCCAGATTCGACAAACTGTTGGAGCAGAAAGCGTTTAACTTTCAGGCCGCTAGATCGCTTGAACTGCCAAAATGCCTGATGTGGCAGCCTCTAGCTCATCGGCTGGCAAATGCTTCTTCTGTGGGTATGACAAACAACCCCATCCGGAGTGCCCTGTTTGAGATGTGTTATGCAATACAGGAAGAAAGGGCCATTTCCGAGAGGTTTTCCTGATGTCTCGAAACAGACAGTCTCGTTCTGTTAGCACCCGCCAGTCTATTTTGACGATCACTCGAGGGGCTGCTCCGGGCTATCTCTCAAATGTTGTGATTGATCTCGAAGTTAACGGAACACGTTTACAAGCTTCTGTAAACATTGGCAGCTCTGGAAGTTATGTAGCGACTTCCGTAGTGTTGCAGAACGACTGGAAAGTTCATAAATCTCGCAGCAAGATAACAGTGACCCTTATCGCCCTGTAAAGTGACATGCGAGGTGACGTCTTGTCGGCGATCAGATATGAAGACACTGTGTATGAGTCAAACTGTCAATTTGACCAAATTGGTGTGAAAACGTTCTTCTTAGTAATGACTGTATTAGACTACACAAAAGCGTTAAAATTCTACTTGGTGGGACAAAACCACTGTTTTTGCTCTGATTATTGACCTCCACCCACATCGAACCTCGTCATCTTTTATAGAATCCGGTGCAAAACTGCAAGCCAGTCGCGACAAAATCCAGAAGGTACCGTCCAACCGACGAAGTTTATACGCAAAGAAATTCGTTATCTGCTTGCTGAAGGAGTCATCAAACCTTCGTCTTCTTCTCGGACAGCTCAAGTCTCGGTGACAAATAAAAGAACCGTCGTTGACTATAGCCAAACCATCTTAGATGTGACGGTGATCGAATGCATCACCACACACGACAGAAACAGCATTCTGGATTTCACGTTTACCACCAAGTTCGTATTCAGGAAGAAGAAAAGCCCTTCATAACTTCTGAGGGTTACCGACATTTGTAACATTTTCGTCGGATTCCATTTGATGTGACGAACGGCGTCCCATGCTCCCAACGGACTACTGACAATATAATAGCACGCGAACGATTAGAAAACGTACTTACTTACGTTGACAATACTACGGTATGTAGAAGCAACTCCGCTGAACATGACCTCAATCTTCGGGAGTTGTTAAACGTGGCCAGGAAATACAAAATGACTTAATGGGCCAGAGAGTATCATCGCAGCTGAACAAATCGAGTCATGGGTTATGAAGTGTCCAGGAATAGCATCAAACCGGATCTTGATCGCCTAAAACACTTACGAAGATTATCCCGCCCCTCTTACCTCGAAGTCCCAGCGACGAGTGACGGGATTATTCGCCTATTATTCACGGTGGATATCTCACTTCCCCGATCAAATCCACTTGTGCACAATGACACATTCCCGCTATCCAATGAAGTCAGAGTCCTTAGAGGCCGGATGTGGGATGACCCAACCTCTGTTCCTGTATCGACTACGAAGTTCATTCCATAGATCAAATCTTTCAGAAAGAAAAGATGGCTGATTTATGTCCAGCCTATGGCTCTCGTTACTGAAACCTGCCCGTTTAGATGTTTGTTACCCTGAAGACTACATGGCGATCGGCATAGCCTAGCGTTTTCACCGTACGTCTCCTGGTACCAGCAGAAATCGTTGACCTCTGTTCTGGGTGACGATCAGGCACACGTCACAAGAGTTTTGAGTGGCAACCTGGGTCGGTGGATGAGGGCAGGAAGGTCCACCAGTGCACTTCGCAATTGAGCTATTTCGGTGTCTGATTCTTATCAAGTGTTTACGGTGTTTGTTAAGTGTTGCACAGAACTGCCATTTTGTCATCCTTTGTGGTCTGCTAACTATCCACAGGACTGTAATTGATAACTACTTGCCCAACTAATGGCGAAGGCACGGTGCCTTGAGGACGTTCGTGCACTACGTCAGCTGAAGCTGCAAGTTCACCCAACAGACATGAGGACAACACGCGTAAGAGTCTCTGAGCATACTTAGGAAGTTGTTCCATCCACAACCTCCGCAATAGACTGGCAACTGGGATTTGCCCATTGCCTACCGCATCTTGAAGGTCCGTTTGTAGCGACTATAATAAATGATATTTTTGATAGTCGCATTCATATAAGTGAATGTACATATGCACATCTTTGAGGATCTTGGTTTTTTTTAACTACTTTTGTGTTAGTCAAGCTATCCCATTTGTAATATCCGTCCAGAGGCTACAAAGACAACTCGCTCCGTGCCTCGCTAGCTTGACGTGTTTTCTCCGTACACTCTACTTTCTAGGGTCGATACAAATACAGGAGGGTTAACGCGCTGAGTCCTTGTTTTTCATTGTCGATTGGTCTTCGATAGTGACTACAGACTGGGTATTAATCTGTTGGACCAGTTTCAACACGTTGGCTTCTTGTCGCCCAACTGCAACCCGTAGAACAGTTGTTCGAGACGTCTTCTCCGACGTCTGTTTCTTCAACGATCGGTTGATAAGTCCAGTAAGATACCTCTAACAAGGGTTAGCATATCGCTGGGAAGGTGTGGTATAAGTTGAGAGAAACTATTTGAATTATTTGTTACAACTCGGTTGTAAAACTATATTTCCAACACAACGAACCACAACATTCACAAAAGCTGCGAACAATAACGTCATCAGCTTCAGTTATTGATACGCGGTTGCAAGCCCTTGCGCCCCGGGTCGACTCAGTTTTCATTGTATTTCATGCGGGTGTCAGTTCTCCTGAAAAGTAATAATGGGGAAACTGGTGTAGCAATGTTCTTAAGGACCAGTGTCATCAAAGAACGACAAAATTCTCGAGATAGAATGAGCAACGCAGTCTATCTTAATGATGAGTTCGGATAAGAAACTACGTCTAGCAGCATTTTAAATTTTAACCTGAAGATGGCATTGACAACGACTGATGGTAGCATATTCCAGTGGGTCATCACTCTGAAGGAATAAATCTTGTCTGACAAGAAGCCAAGGCCTTAACTTGCACAACTTCTCGTGAACTCACAGACCGTTTTGGTACACATAAGTGAAGAATGCCTCCGCAAAGCCTATACGGAAAACGAAGTAAGTGAGAACTAGGTTACCTTGAAGTCTCTGGTGGGCAAAGATTGCGAATTTCCGACC
Organism: Paragonimus skrjabini miyazakii; assembly: GCA_014338405.1. NCBI lineage: Eukaryota > Metazoa > Platyhelminthes > Trematoda > Plagiorchiida > Troglotrematidae > Paragonimus > Paragonimus skrjabini miyazakii. The sequence goes on from JTDE01022176.1 coordinate 29,145, forward strand.
GAGATTCGCAGGCAAACATTCGAAGGCCTAATACTGTTTTCGTTGCAGCTCCCTGTCCTTTTTGAAGTCAGTAAACATCACTGAGTTAGCATATTCAAGTAAAGGTAGGATACAGGCTTCATAATTGTTTTGGAAAGCTTTCCAAGAAAGCTAGCTTTCTTGTCCATACCCTTGAAAGATTTTCGAAGGGTCGGGGTCTTAACAAGTCGCGTAGAAGAAAGTACATACAAATAAGATAGGGTCCGGATAAGACATGCACATGAACTAAACAATCACGACCAGAAACTCCAACCACGCATTATCACGACTCAGACCAAAGGAGATTTCAGCGATTTGTACACGGGTTCGAGGTTGTAGGCCCAAGTCACCCGGATCCAGTCAGTTTGTC
>JTDE01022176.1:29632-56099 GCA_014338405.1 Paragonimus skrjabini miyazakii
CCACACTCGATCAGGACACACCGTTTCAAAACCTCGCAGAGCTCGTTGACCAGATATACGAGAATTACCAAAGCCGCACAGTATCTCATGCACACTTACCAGAAGCGTCGTCGAGCCATAGCTGGCGAACCGAACTGGATGGGCTGAAGCAGCAGTTTTCCGACATGACCGTACAGCTCTCTGCAATCCCTAAACAACTGACAACACAATCGAGAGGACCTCCCTATCGCCGCCAATCCCGAAGCCGTTCACGCAGACGATGAGTTAGTCGGGACGTGTGTTATTATCACCGTCGTTTTGGTTCTAAAGCGATCCGTTTTACTAGGCCATGCAGTTTTGCTTAGGATACTTCCCACTCAGGAAACGCTGAGGCCAGACAGTATTGCTGACGGCTGTTCATGGCTCCCCAAACTGTCGTCTTTTCTACGTGTTCGACCGTTCAACTGCGCTGAAGTTTCCCATTGATACAGGCGCAGAGGTTAGCGTTATTCTATCGAAAGGCGACAAACGCAATCTTCAACCGATATTGTACACACTACAGGCTGCTAATTGTTCGACAATTCCAACATACGATGAGATGCTACTCATGCTGGATCTCGGCCGTAAGCGTCAGTTTCCCTGGAGATTTACGGTGGCAGATGTACAACGCCCGATAATTGGCGTCAATTTCTTATCATCCTTTGGACTCATAGTAGACGTTGGTGGTAGGAAATTGGTCGACAGCACAACCCCCTTGTGCGTACACGGTAAGGCCACATCAATCAATTCGATTGGACTGCGATTGGACTTACCAGATAACGGTTTTGCAGCTATCTTTCGACAATTTCCACAACTCATCAATCCGTCCAACCTAACGTCACCACCTAAATATGATGTTTTTCACCACATCGTCACCAAAGGTCCACCTACTTTTGCACGCCCCAGACGTTTGCCACCTCACAAACTCAAAGTGGCAAAGGCAGAATTTGAACACCCCTTACGACTTATCCGGCCTTCAAATAGTCCGTGGGTCTCACCTCTTCATATGGTTCCAAAAATTGACAGGTGACTGACTCCCCTGCGGTGATTATCGTGCCCTTAACAACGTCACTGTTCCAGGACGATACCCCATCCCTCACATACACGACTTCTCAATTGGGTTGAACGGGAAGACTACCTTCTCCAAGATAGATTTGGTTCGAGCTTACCATCAGATTCCCGTGGCCCCGGAGGATGTCCCGAAGACAGCAATTACTACTCACTTTCGAATTTATGAATTCGTCCGTATGCTACTTGGCTTACGGAATGCCGCACAAACTTTCCAAAGGTCTATGGATCAAGAGCTTCGTTGTCTCGATTTCGTGTACGTTCATATTGACGACGTCTTAGTCGCAAGCGAAGACACTCGACAGCACGCGTCACACCTTCGGAAGCTTTTCGAACGTTTTGCTCAATATGGTGTGACACTAAACCCCATGAAATGCATCCTCGGAGTTAGCCCCATCGATTTTCTTGGACATCGGATCGACAGTAACGGTATCCAACCTTTACCAGAGAAAATCAATGCTCTTAAAGACTATCCACAGCCACAGTCCCTGAAAAGTCTTCGACGCTTCCTAGGCATCGTGAATTATTATTGTCGTTTTATTCCACGGTATTCGGAACTGTTAAAACCCCTCACGGACATTTTAAAAGCTAATCCCAAGCACTTCGTTTTGTCTTCTGAGGCTAATACTGCGTTCGTTGCAGCCAAAGTAGCTTCGTCCCAAGCCGCCACATAAACGCATTTGAGGGCGGATGAACACTCGCCGCTAATCTCGAAAACCGACGCACCTCATTCGACTGTTGGCACTGTCTTACAACAAAACGTCAATAATAAAATTCAACCTTTGTCCTTTTTCTTCCGAAAACTCCAACCAGCGCAACCGCGTTACAGTACCTTTGGTCGTGAGTTACTGGCCATTTACCTTGCCACTAAACACTTTCGACATCTTCTGGAGGGTCGTAGCTTCACTAATTTTACTGAACACAAACCACTTGTGTTTGCCTTCAGTTACCCTCCAGATCGGTACTACCCTAGAGAAACGAAACACTTGGATTTTATCTCACAGTTCACTACCGACATTCGTTTTATAGACGGTTCCAACAACTTCGTCGCCGGCGCCTTTTCTCGCCCGGATGTCAACCAATTATCCACAATTGGTATTCAATTTCTCTCCCTCGCGAAATCCCAGGTTAATGATCCAGAACGTCGTCAGCTGCGTGTCAACTCCTTCCTAAAACGACGTGATATTCCACTAGCACAATCAGAATACTCACCTACGTGTGACATGTCAACCGGCAAATCTCGACCCTTCGTCTCTTTCGCACACCGGTTTGATGTTTTCAGTCGCCTCCATTCATTGTCACATCCAAGCATACGTGCGTCAACGAAGCTAGTTACCGAGCGTTATATTTGGCCAGGCATTCGTGAGGATGTTCGTAACTGGGCCAAACAGTGTTCGGAATGTCAACGCAGTAAATTTCACCGTCACGCCATCACTACACCCGAAACGTTTCCTTTACCCAACGGACGCTTCAAAAGCGTCCATCTGGACATCGTTGGTCCCCTCCCCCATTCCAACGGTTATACACATATTATAACCTGCGTGAACCGATTCACGAGATGGCTCATTGCCGTCGCTTTGAACAACACGTCAACGGAAACAATTGCAAGCAGTTTTGTCGAGTCGTGGATTTCGAATTTTGGTGTTCCGGCTACAATCACAACTGATCGTGAATCTCAGTTCACGTCTGTTCTTTTCCATGATTTGTATCGTATTCTTGGATGCGAGCACATAACCCCCACTGCAAACCATCCATCGTCGAACGGCTTGGTCGAAAGGTTCCATCGCCAACTCGAAGCATCTTTGATGGTAACATCGGCAGGTGGCAAATGGTCCGATCGCCTACCTATAATTCTTCTTGGCTTGCAAACCACTGTAATGGAAGACATTGGATGCACCTCAGCAGAACTCGTGTATAATTGTACATTACGTCTTCCTGGAGAATTTCTTTCTAATTCCCTGGTATCTCTCACTCCTGACGCGACTTACGTCATGCGTCTAAAGAATCACATGCGTCTTGTTCAAACTTCGTCTCCACGGAAAACGTCACGCCAAGAACAAATCCATCGTGATCTGCGTACACGCCCCTTCGTTTTCATTCGCGTTGGCTCATTTATGTCATATCCGCGACCGCCGTATGATGGTCCTCTCAGAGTGCTCGACCGCAAAGACAAATATTTTGTCACTGACAGAAACGGAATACGTCACTCGCTGAGCATTGACAGATTAACGGTTGCTTACGTCGATCGCGATTCAACCTCGCCGTCTCGTTATTGGGACATTACATATGCAGATGATTCCAGCCAGCGTGCCCTAGATTCGACTACCGACTCACAAAGACATTCTAATTCTACCCAACCTATGTGTGATACCGCTGACCATGCCCTTATTCCTGCTTCCCAGTCCATGCCTTCCATATCACATCCCCGTTCTGGACGGACTGTTAGATGGCCGACCATTTATAAAGATTATTGATACTGACCCATTGTCTGCTCCCTTAATTATCAAGCGTTTTCTCTTCTCTAACTCTCTAAGAGGGGACTTATGTAGAGTCTATCACCTTTTTGGTCTATTGTTACATACTGTTCTTCATACCTGATGTGTTCATTGTACATATAAACCACTTGTCTATTGTTTGAATGAATACACACTTCGTCTTCGTGCGCCTCAGCTTCTGCATGCACGTGGTCGTTGTTACCGGGAGTTGACTGTGGCAACAGCGGATTTTAGTACACTGGAGGAACTGAATTCGTTGAAATTTGTTTGTTACCTAACAGGAACTTTCTTCAAGTATATAGCGAACTTAGTGTGGTTGAATTTATCGTAGACAGTTATTGTGGATTATTTTGTAACATTGTCGATTGTTTTCTTGGTTTCCACTACAACTGGCAGATGCTGGCATTTCGTATTGACTCGTCAGTACCAAATAACCAATAGCACGGTAAACTTCCAATTTAACGTGCACAATGCATGGGGGTATGAACAGAGAAACCAACAATAACAAAAACATCTAATCGTGAGATCTGAAAGACACTCACTACGACTTAGGTCCAAGGCAACCTCAGGTTCACAAATAATTGTTTCGTACACACAACACAGAGTTGAACCGGTTTATCGCGGCGGCTTCAGCAAGTTTTAGGAACCGTGGGTTGTGGTGGCGCACTATGATGGTGAAGGTTGAGGTCAGGTCCACGTTGTGGCCAGTTGACAGGGCGTGTCGTCCGATCGACGAAGCTGAGGGCTAACGATTCTCTGTGGCCACAGTTTCTGGTTGTGCGACCTGTTTGTGAACACACTTAGGTACATGTTCCCTTCTTCTTGAGATCAATCATCGGTCGGTTCTGCCCATGTAACTTTGGTAAATACAGTGTGATTTGGCGCCAGTAGGTTGATTTCCTTTGATTGTAGGCACAGGTAACCTACGAGTCTGATTGAAGACCGTCAATTCGACTGCGTTGTAAGTACGCTTCAACAAAGAGGCGATTCGTTGAGTTGTTTGCAGCAACGCGATATCTCCTTTGAACGGTAGCTCAGTATATACTAATTTCTTTGGGACCTCATCATTTTCACTGCTTTTGGGCCTCCATTCGCCGTGACGCTGAATGAAGCTTCTGGGGTACCCAATACCCTCCAGGGTCGTCTTAGGCATTTCTGGCTCTTACTCAACACAATCGAGTGTGCAGATGCGGCGTGCGCTGGCGAACAGTGTTTTCACTACACTCCGCTTATACTTCACCGGGTTGAAACTAGTGAAATGCATATACTGACCAGATAATGTTGGTTTTCTGTAACTGCCAAGCTTTATTGATCCATCGGCTCTTCGCGTGATGAGTATGTTCAAGTAAGGCAGACTGTCATCAGCCTCTGGTTCACACGTCACTTTGAGGTTGGGATGAACGCCGTTGAGCCGCAAGACAAATTGATCAGATAGCTCTCGACTTTTGGCAATGACCAGGGTATCATCTACATAACGTCTGACGTATGATAGTTGGGAGATGATATCACTCAGTTGTCCTTCTATCATGATGATGAAGAAGTTAGCGAGAAGGGAGCCTAATGGAGTCCCCATGACTACTGTATCGATTTGTCTGTAAGGTGTGTTTATAAAATTCAAACTAACATTCTCCGTACACAATAAAATTAATTTTTCAGGTAATCGGTTGGGATAGGCACAAGGATATTTTCGGCAACAATCCGTTCACACACAAAGTCAACAGTTTCTCTCAGGGGGACATTGGTAAAGAGAGACTGATCATCTATGGAACACATAGGTTCATTCTTGATATCGATTCGATCCAACTCATCCGCAAGTTCCAGCGAGTCTTTGTTACTATAGCTGTCAAACTTTTGAATGGCTGGCTTCAAAATCTCGACTAACCATCTAGCCAGTTTGTGCTAAGGTGAATTAGACGTGGCTAATACATGTCGAATTGGCATACCCCGTTTGTGGGTCTTGGAAGACCGTACAGTTGAGGCAACAAGCAACCGCCGGGTTTTAGGTATTGTGTCTTTTCATCTATTCAGCCATGTTTAAGAATGACCTCTAACTGGTGGCCGATTCTCTCTTTTATTAGACAAATGTTTTTTTCTTGGTCTAGGAGTTGATATTTTTGTCCATCACTCAAGATTGATATCATCTTTTCCACATGGTTCGTCTTATCCATGACTACTGCTTCGAAGCTGTTGTCTGGCTTGAGGATTACAGCAGTTTTGATTTGAGTTCCTGCAAAGCCCGAATGTACCGAGCTGTTATCGAACATTTATCGTTCACACGAGTATGCAAGCACTCATTAGCAACAATTATGTGTACGGTATGCGTTTATGTGTATTGTGTGTTCATGTGTACACTGATCACGCTCATCTGAGCACGGTTCTCACAGATGCGTTGAGAAATATACCATTAATATCATTATAACTGTGAAGGAGTAAGATCTCTCAAATCGATTCCGCCAAGAAACTTACGGTTTTCCTCGTCAGAAGCTGCCAACCTCCTAATAGTGACCGATTTGATGGCATTGCAAGGGCTCTCAACTGGATGCCCATTATTTACTTTCGTGAATTCCACGGCCACGGTCTGAGGTAGATTCAAGACGTCCTAATTATACATTGTGCGCTGCGAGTCGATTCACCGAAAGTGAAAAATAACTACAATGTGAGCGAATTTCGGCCTAGGGTCTCCACTGCCAAACTCAGGAAGTTTAATCATGATAGCGTTCTCTGGGATAGTTTCTTCCTGTTCACTATCAGAAGACACATTGATGAATAGAAAAAATGGGCAACAGTAAAAATAACAAGATATTTGGGGAGGATCAGAGGAGGAAACAGCAGATTGGACGAAACTTTAGCGATGCGTATAGTAAAAATCAGTACACGGACTCATCAGTGTATAGGGATCTGGCTATATGCAGAGACAAACGCGGATAATCTGCTCAAAATACAATAACTGAAATGCTCACCATAGACAATCCCGATCTAGGGGTACAGGAGCACCAAGGAGACGACACGCGCGCACCAAAATGGTATTGCTAGTTTGAATCCATTCAAACGGGTGGTGTTCATTTCTTACAAGGATAAGTGGTGTAGACTGTATGTAAAAATAAGGCGAAATGTGAAAGTATGTATCTAACACGAAAGTCAGCCGTTTTGCTCTCACTGTCCGTCACACTTACGCACTAACGTTGAAGCAACGTAGGGACACTGGAGGACAACGCTCTTCCGAAGTAGGAGTTCCAGCAACTGTCTTGTAGAAGAAACAACGAGAACCAGCAAGAACCAAAGGCCCAGTAAGCCACGCACACGACTTACACAGACGGAAACTAAAACGGCGTCAGCAACAAAGCAGCACGCTCTGTTACGCAATTTAAATTCAACCCGTGCGCGCTTGCTAGTTTCGACCGGAGGTCACGATGTACAATGCCCAAATTCGTTTACAATTATCGACCAACTAAAACATACACACACCCGTACCACGCAATTCGGTGATATAAAGTTCCGCACCATGTACCGAGATGAGAAAGCGGAATATGTGGTGAAAAAGTTTCCCACCAAGATAACCGACAAAATAACGGTCTACGACTTGCATTCGTGCCACTTTCTAAAAACTGACACGACCATTCAAGTTACGCGCACGACAAATAACTTCTCTCACAAACGTTAATATTAATGTATTATTAAATCTTGATATCGTTCACTCGTGAAATCTTATTCTTGCGTTGTTCTTCTTCCTTAATTCCTTTGTTTATATGTACCCCAGTTTCATTTGCTCCTGATCGCTCCGCCATTAGGTGACTGTTGCATTTGACCATATTAACGTGAACCGTTAGTCTCGGAACTTGTATAGTTGGTGGATTCAATATCGTGGTTTGCCGTTGTATTCTTCTACTTAACTTATACTAATTTTGTTGTACCCTAGTACTTTAGTAATAAGAAACCCGCAAGTACGACTGTCTTTCCCCTTGGATTTGAACCGGTCGCTCAGAAGGCTCATAATTTATGGACGCTCGCTGCTTAAAAGTGCGGCGTGCTGTGTTTGCACGGACTGGATCAGCCAACAGATTTGATTTTCAACGGCGCGGAGTAGGTAACAAAAGTATACTGAGGGCAGCAATTTGTTGACGAACAATTTGCAAATTTGGCATCCGTGACTTGATCTCTGCGGCAGACTCGAGTGGGCTAAGTACATGTAGGATAGTTCACTGCTGACTTTGACCCCGGATAAACACTTACCTAAGCAGCTCTCGGTCAAATACGTGTATCCTCAACTGTGTCAGACGATCGTATGTTTCTCATGGCCGCTGAAATGGTGACAAGGTCAGGAGCCACCGTTCAGTCAGGAAAGACGACACTCACGCCCACGTTCTTGTAAGTATTCACTCTTCAATCTTCCATCAATACAACTGGGTTTTAAGTGCACAACCGACCTCGTCAAAGTCCGTGTTGGGCATTAACAGACTGGCAGTTTCCTTCAAGATACATTCTAATGGCGCCATTTCGAATACTTTCTATCAGTTCGAAAACTGTGCAGAGCAACTCTGTTTGACATTACATAACCGCTTCTACCCCAGAGCCCACATTAAAAATTTTGACCATCGTGCCACTCCGTGAGTTTTGACTGGTGATTACTTTCAAAGAATAGTGAAATAAGAAGAGTAAAAAAGGGACTATCTGTCGCACACAAACCCTCAGGAATGCGCTGATACGGCAAATCTCATCCAGCGACCTCCCGGAGGAATTTTGTTGTCTTCAAAATATTTGTTCTTCTAACAGAGAGTGTGAAGGTTGACATTCTGTCTATCATGCGGTGCACCGGAGAGCTTTGCGGATACGTTGAAATAATAAAAACACATATGTTTATCAATCAAAAAACAATTATCAGCATAGATATATGTATGCGTACGTGCAACAGTATTGTCCACCCCAGAAGCATGTCGTCAGTACTGGTAGCTTTAGTGCACCATATGTCAAACATTTCGAAAGAGGAACTTTGTTTTGTTGAAGGAAGTTTTTAAATTTCGCTCCTGAACTGGAGAAGCCTCTGGTGTTAAGGAAATAAATTTGTTTCCTTTGACCTCCTTCGGGAATGTGCTGTATTCGCACCTAGCATCTGCATCAATGTAGACAATGATGATAGGTGCGCAAGTTTCCATCACTTGAGTTGCAGTCCGTCGATGTTTTTGTGCACCGTCAGTTAGAAAGCCGTTTGGCGGAGGCTACTGCTGCTACCGAAAGTCCTAAAAGCACTGTTTGGAAGAAACACAGATTGAAGAAGACCGTCAAGCTGCTTGAATGGCTGTCATTAGTGCTGTCTGTACGTGGAAATTGTATCAGCGGAACGTGCGCTATCTGAGCCGTTTCTATGTGTAGTATTTGAGGCGCATCTTGGGTATTCTGTGGTCGGACGTAGTTCCGGACGTAGTTCTGCGGTGAGCGGACATGAACGGGTTGGAAGCGGTGCCGATACTGAATCAGCCTAGTTGGCTCGGTCACATCCGTCGAATGGGCGATGACCGTATTCAAAAGTAGCTGCTATACGGTTAGGTGAAATCAGACAGGCGAAATTCTGATGTTCAAAAGATGAGATACCAAGATTTTATTCAAGTAAGTCTTTCGCATTGAAACATTTACTCTAGACGTTTGGAAGACTTAGCGTTGAACTGGATGATCTGAGAGAACACGATTCGGACAGACGTCCGAAGATTCAGCAGCAGTTATTGCGTCACCGAGAACGAAAGCGCGCAGTACGCAAGGGAACCGTCGGTACCACTGGCCATGATGAGATTACTGTATGGTGTTGTGATGTGAGAGGCCGCGAATATGCTGGCCGCCTTGGATTTGTAAGTCACCAGCGTACTCATAGTGCACCGTCGGCAAAGAGGCGTGTAGCGACCTCCTAGAACAGCTTGATTTTTGTTGGTATTTTGTTGTACAACCTTCTGATGAGCCATGTTTGTTTAGCCCAGTGGTGTGCCCTGTTTCCGCTAGTGTAGAAATTCTTTAATTTTCCGTTCCGCGCACTATACGCAAGACGCTTAGTGGCTGTACACTTTCTTGCTTCTTGGTCGTGGCAATATATAGAGTATATAGAGTCCAGCCCAGAAGGGGCAGTAAGCACAAGCCAATGAATGGACTACATGACGGCCTTCACACCTCAAGTGTTCCCTCGAACATTGTCCTAGCGCAGCAGCCAATGCGTGCAGTCGCAATCAACAAGGCCGCAAAATATGAATCCACTAGACCAGTCATAAGCCACTTCCACTGCCTGAAAATACAATGGAGAAATTCTACCGCACTAAAACGAAAGGCTTTTACACGAAAGATACATTCTTATGCCTAAAAGAGAAACCAGTATGGAAAAAGGTATAGAACTTCGGTCCTGAACAGAGCAAGCTTTCGACCGTAGGAAAGTAACGTTTCAGTTCACATGTTTCTGGAGTAGTTCCAACTAGGCCAAGTGCTTATGAGAGTGTTACCCTTTGGCCTTCTACTTTCTTGATGTTTTCGGCTGCTAATCTATTCGCACGGGTAGCGTTGCCAAATAAACCGGGTGTCAGGGTGGCTAGCATTTGTTTAACTAGCGTCGAAGGGTACGTTTTGTTACGAAGGTTCCTTATAGCATCAAGTGAGTACAGCGACCACTTCTGTCTCAAGAATTGCTACCCCATCACTTACTGACTGCTCCGACAAGTTCATGGCTTCTTACCGAGTTATCAACGGTGGATTTATGTCACAGGGTTCATTGACACTGACTGTCGTTTCACGCTGCTGTGTGAGTTGAGAAATGAATGTCTTATGTGGTGAATTTGTGAGTTACATGAGTTGTGCTGCCAGTGTGTTTACAATTCTTATTTCAGCATGTCACTAACTTTTTCAGGCTGTTCGAATACGGTACTTTTCAACAAAGTAAGGTAGGAAATATAGCTCTAAAACTAAGCGTAATACAGGGTGATTCATAGTTGTTCTGTTCTAATGACGGATACTCTTCATTCTGAGCAGAATTACCGAGGAATTAGTTATGACTACTGAAAGGTTTATGAGCAGAGTGGTGGAAAATGGCTACCCAGGGATTCAGAACCCCAAATCACCAGGCGGGACGTCGGCATACTGTTCGTCATGTTGAGAAATTCGGGAAACAGAGGCCAGGGATTTCAACAATCAGCATCAGTGGTTCGTGCTAATGCCTAACTGTTATGCAACCTAGAATAATAATAAAAGCCGTAGCCAACAGTGAAAGAAATGGAAACTAGGGGATCTAATTAATAAACATAACACTACATTTGGGCTCAAACCATCAACAGCACAGTGCCTACACTGTCTAATGGCAGCCATGGAAAGCATGCTCTTCCAAACTCAGCTGGTTATGCTTTCACCATTATCTAAATCTCAGCATTACCGCTAAAATCTGTGCTACTGCTCAAGACCATATCTTGAGCCAAGTGTAACTTTTCACGTGATTGATGGGCTATCGGCCCAGACAGAACGGAACGGTAATTGCGCAGTCACACCAACAAACATATTTCAGTTTGAGTCTAGAGAACAATCACAGACATCACAACGTCTCAATTTTGTCAGTGTAATGTATCGCAAAGAACTAGTGTCAACAAACATTCCACACTTGTTGATGTGTCAACATTAATTAAGGCCGGAGAAAGCTGTAAGATATCCGCACCAAATTTTGTACGAATGAAATCATACAGTTTGGACGTCGTGTTTAACATAATATTGATAAATGCATTGTGAATAACACAACGTTATGAGCAACTGGCATTACAACTTGCTTATAACGTTGTGTTATTCTCAATCTACTTATCAATGCTGGAGAAAGCTTATCGCTCAAACACCAGCGACAACTCGAAGTTTACTTTTCGCGGAAGCAGTAGCAATTAACAACTTGGAATCACCTCATTGCGGTCAGGATATCAACAACCGAACAGAAATCCGGCGTTTTCGATCGCAAAACACGCAATCGCAACAGGCCATGTGGTTCACCCCGTCCGTTTGTTTATGGTCCTGTTATGCAATCGCGACCCTAAAAATTAACATCTTCTGAGGCGTTATTATCCCAGTGTTACACACCTACCCTCTGTTGGCAAACGATGTTGACACAATCAATTTCGTTGCCGTGGCAATTAGACGGTTGACCCAACCCTGACTGCACCCATGTGAAGTTCGTTCATTTCATTGTTGTGTCACCATGCCCTCAACATATATAACCGGATGTTTTGTATAATTGACGCTGCATCTTGCAACGTATAGGTCTGTACGTTTGGAGCGAAAAAATGCCAGAGAATAGTTAGCATTGGAGACAGACAAAGTGCAGCCAAGTAACTCGAAACTAAAAAGAAAAGGAAAAATTTGGACAAGGAATGGGACTTGGACTGCGTTAAGTTTTATTGCACTCCTACAACCACACAGCAGATTGTGACGAGGGATTAAAAGTAAATTTTTTGAGCAGTGCAAACTTGGATGCTACAGTTTCCTTGCTAGTTATGTTTATTATGGCCGTTGGTTGTGTTCTTTCTGTAACGGAACTAAGTTGATTCCAGGCAGATTCATTAAAATACTGGAAGTCTGGTGGACGAGTTAATTATTGTATTCACTGAAAGAATAACAATACAGTACAGCGGTTGCTACACTGGCTTAATAACTCTAGAGCAGCGGAGAAGGAAGCTACCGGAATATGACATTCTCTCTAAGTAACGCCTACGTCAGTACGGAAAATTGTGTTCAAATTTAATGCATAACGGAATGCTCAATTGATAAGATACTGTTCGAATAATTGTATCTAGCATCAAGTGTTGTATGCCTGTCTTTCTTGATCCTAGGTAGCTTAACAATGGAACTGTCCTGTCCAAAATGCTACACAAACCAGCATTTTAACTTAATCATCAGCCGTGAGGGTATAGGGAATAAAATCTCGGCTGATCTTCCAAACAACTCAGTGGAATTCATGTATATTCTGCCTAGGATTGATAATCGACAAACTGTTCGGAATGCGAATGTTCGTGACTGAGAGAGTCCGCGCACTCCTACAGAGGGTTAGGTAACTAGTCATTAAGAGTCACCAGTATGCGAGGACATAAAACTGCATAATACTGCAATAACCCGGTACTGTAGTTAATAGAGTTAGATCGAGATATCGATCAGATTTGTGACAGAGGAACTAGGTCACTGGTGAATCAGACGGCGATGGCTTGATTGGTCTATTACGTCACGCTCATTCATTGGTTTGACTGAGCAGGTTGGCCATCGATCCGGTGGATTTGTGGTCATAGTAGACGCAATGCCTGAACAAACCGATTTCGATGACATGATACGGGGTTAAGCGGCCTGATTCCGATAGCATCTGCAATACAGTGTTCTCACTCAAACATCTTTCGATGGGCTACCTGGCACGCGATATACCACTTGGAAGACATGATCAATGTTAACCTGGTGTCTGCTTTCAGCCAGATGAGAGAGGATAGCATTGTTGACCGATCATGTTTTATCGTGTTCCAGCCACCGCGGGTGGTGTTCTGGGATGCGTTCCGGGAGGGATCTTGACGTTCGATCAATATAACCTGTTGCACGGGAACAGGTGAAAGAGTGGATACACACAGATGAGGTCTGAACTGTCAATCGTTCTCTTTTATAGAACCTGGGAAGTGGAGATGTGGTGGATTGGATATGGAGTTTGGCTGTGTTGTAGGTCCTACTGATTGCTCCTGCATTTGCAATGCCCAACGAGCCAACTTCTCTCGGTGATCTTTTGCCGATTTAATCCACTCTAACGATTTGTGGTCAGTCTCCCAGTGTGAACACCGTTTTGTCTCGGTCCGATTGTTTGATTGGAACCTGCCAATATCCAGACCGCTGGTCCATACTAGCACAGTAAATATCCTGGCGCTCTGCAGCTTGTCGAAAATTTCTGCCAGGGCTGGCACTGCTATGATTTTATTGACTGTAGTCTTCTGAAGTCGACACAAAATCGAAATTTCCCATCGGGCTTCCTCACCAACAGAACAGGAGAATTGAACGGGCTATCAGCCTCCTAAGTGATTTCCTCCTTCAGCACGTCCTTCACTTGTCGCTCGATTTCCGGCTGCAGGTAAGCCGGAGTTCTTCTGGGGCCGAGTGTTAGAAATTGGTCCGGCTTGATGGAGATTTCATGCTCAATCCAGTCACAGTAGCCATATGGGTCTTGATCCGTGGTGAATAACTTTCGGAATTTGCATATCACCTCACTCAGCTACCGATTGTCACAGACTGGTATTGCTTCGGGTGAGTTCGTTTCAATTTGTCCAAGCTGAGGCTTGCGTTTTCTTGATAACGGAACCACTCCATATTTCGTTACGGGTCTATCATGCTTCAACTCAATCACAGCCTCAGCGCGTTCAAGAAAATCCGCTCCCAATATAGTCTGGCGTGCGTCGGGGGAAATTACAAACGATTGCTTGACTACGCGATCATCGATTCCGACATCATACTCCGCCACACACGTAACTCTGAGTATAAACCTACCGACTGTTCGAACGACCATCGCACACGGTTGAACAACCTTTCCCGGCCTCGATTCAATCGATGAAGTCGCAGCCCCAGTGTCAATCAAGCAACACTCCGAGCTACCATTGATTTCTATCCTGGCCTGAACTGCCAACTTATCAACTGCCCCTATTATCGGACCACTCTTCCCAGACTAAAAACAATCAGCAAAACGTTTAGTTACATGAAACCTTTTCTCACGCTGCGGGCAAAATCTTCGCCAGTGTCCACGTCTTCCGCATCTGCAACAGACATCGCCACAGCTCTGTTCCCTCCTCACCTTCAAGGCAGCCACTTCTTGAGTCAACTTTTTCACTGCGGTTTGCAGGTCATTCACTTCACTTGGTTTACTCGTCTTCAACTCGTTGACTGTCGGGGAGTTTCCTGCCAGTATTTGTCGAGCCGCATCAGCCAGCTGTTCCAACTTCATCGAATGTGCGATGAGAGCCACCCTGATGTGATCCCGGACTGTTGGTGGCATTCCGTCCAAGAACTGATTTGTCAGCATACGTTGTTCCGAATCCTGGTCCAAATGTGGCAGGGCTCTTGTCAACGCTGACCGCAGTGACACGGTATACACAAGAGGGTCGCCTCCTGGTCCAAGCCGGGCGCCCCTGAACTGCCGCATTACCTCCTGGCAATCGGCTGGGCTGCTGAACCCGGCGATCAGCGCCTCCACCGCGGGGCTTTTTTGCGCCGCATCCAGCACTGCCTTCACCCTGCCCTTGAGTAGCATCCGCAGGGCCGCCAGCCTAGCCCGGTCGATCTTGACTCTGATCGTTTGCGCCACGTCCTCGAAGTCCTCCAAGAAGCTCCGGACGTCCCCATCCCCGAACGGCTGCGGCCACGGAATTTCCATCCCAGAAACGCGGATGACACAAGAGTTTTTTTCAGAAAGCAACACATGGGTTGAACGTTTAAACAGAACCACGAACAAAACCACTCATTTGCAAGCGGTACTTGGTCCCAGACCGTCTCCGTTGTCGCATATGCCAATGCTCAGTTCCTTTACGTAGCAAGGACCATTTTGGACGATGCTGCACTCCGATGTTTCTTCCTGCATTTTTCCTGTGGCTTGTTCTATGTCAAAATATATGCTCTGGTCCTACTACTGAGTAGCCGTGGTGTGAGCAGTATATTACGATCACTCATCCTCACTACGCTAGTTTTTATGCTGTAACTGCCTCAAAGCAAGTGAACCAACAAAAGTGCGATATAATCCGTACTAGATACAACGTAATTATTCATGGAGTCAGACAACCATCACAGAATGTTTAGTTACGAATGGCAACCATCACATTCTCCGCAGTTTAAATGAATGTCCAAGTGGTTGTAGCACATAAAGTTCTTATTTCCGCTGATTCAATTGCGGGTGTCTCTTCCATAAATAAATCCAACTCCGCAACACATCCACAAACAGAATTTTTAGTCTCCGAAGATTCAACGGACAGTGCTGAATAGAAGGCTTCAGATCCTTCATGCACATAGGACTAATAATAGTCTGATTGGAATTAAGAACAAAAATGGATATGTGTAAGTGATGGACAGTTCCTTTGCGAGTGAAAGTACGCACTTGCCAAGAATAAGTAAAGCATGCCTATTGGTATGTTTAGCGAAACATCAGCAAGCTTCAAGACAAAAGAAGGTTCGAACATCTCCATCAGATCAACTGAAATGAAAGACACAACACTATCATAGTCAACAATGAAGAAATGTTTGGGACCACCATTAACAGTAAATTAATGTGTTATATGGTGGGTGGGATCAACAGAATTAGTAGAAATTACAGTAAAAACAATGGATTGGGAGTTAGTTGACGGACTTTGTTCTTCTAAAGAAATCTGAACTAAACACGTCTTCGAAGTACGACAGACGGCTTAAATATGATCTATCTTACCATATTTACGGCATTTGGAATTACGAAATGGATACTTAATTCGATAATGCATGTGACCACATGCTTTTGCTGACGACCAGGGACGCTGGTTCTTGTGAGTAATCGATCTCTTGGCTGAATCGGTAATTGATCGCCGAAATTACATCTTGCTGCCTGAATTTGAAACAAAAGAATAGATGCACGATTTTCTTGATTCTCTTTACTTATTAAATTTTGGAAGTTCACTCCTTCCGCAGCCTCAGAATTGTCGGGTTGAACATGCTCTAGTAGCAGACGCTTCAAAGGAGCGTACGGAAGTGAAAAAACGAGTCCGGAAACGCCAGATTTTTAATCTACGCGTATGCTTCCTTGCCGATGACCGTGAGGAATTGCAACGTTTTTCCCTCCTTCGTCACGTCTTTACGAGTAATACACCGAATTTCAAGGCGCTCCAGATAAGTTCCGATAATCTATGAACTTGAGTGGATGGTCATAATCTCCAAATTGCAAAAAGCTATTATCCGAAGTTTACTGACCACAACGCCAGAGGTACGAGTTAGGAATACGAAATAGTAACCGGAAATGTACTTGGCTCAAACCCAAGGCTAGTTTATACGTGGTAGCTATAATTCGGCCAGCTGAAGCCCTGGCTCCTCACAACTGAGTCTCATTTAAACTCATAAATCTGCCAGACTACTTATTAGCAACACAACTCATATATTTACACCGGCCTGAAGTTGATTTATCAAGAACACATGTTCTCTTACATGCCTTTATTTTCACTTTCGTAAGGAGCACATTTAAAACAGTGTAGTGGGATTAGCAATTTGATTAAAAAATGAGCAATTCAGCGATATATAACAAGCGTACACTAGAATGATAAAGAAGAAATAAACGTTTGCTCGAGGCCTGCTCTTTTTCTGTCTCCTAATTTGGCCGCCATCTGAACTGATTAATCGACCCAACCGTTTCTTCTCACTTGGCATCCAGCATACGCCTGTCCGCCATCACCACCGACACAGCCAACTTTGTCCGACAGTCATACGATCTGGCCCTTGCAGAGTTATCCCTCAGCCGAACTTTCGCCCCGTGTACGTGTGTGCCTTGCCAACCGTCCCCCGGGTTGGTAAACGACATGTTCTAAGTCTACTGTTCAACGTTCAAACTGATTAGCCTAGTGAATTATCTACGCTGTCATCTGACCTTCAGTAACTAAGACCTGAGCCTATAGTGTTTAGGTCATCGAGACAAATCCTTCTCGAACAATTCCATTTTTGCTTCATCCTGATCTACAAGGTGATCTGGTTTAATTTACACAGTCAGACTGTCAATATTTCTCCATCATTCCAACTGTGTTAATATCCGATTAGCATTGGAGTGATTGCTGTTCGCTTGGTTATGTTTGGGGTATGCAAGTTGTATTTTTCATTTTCTCAGTTCCAATGAACTTCCAACCACTATGGTGTCAACCTGACTGTTTTTATCTAGACTCGCAATTGTAGAAGTCCTAATGGCATAGCTCCACCCCCATGTAGTCAGGGCACGCATTCTTTGTTTCGCACACACCAAGCAGGTGAGAAACACTACGAAAACTGCGGAATAACTCGGCGACAAATGTGACGTGAAACACAGTATCTTCAGTCGTTTATAAAGTGCTTCAAGGTAATCCCATGGATGTATTGCATTTAGTTCGTTCCGCGTGTTTGTCCATCTTTAGGTCACCCGAGACTGAAATTGTTCTGACACGCCAAAGTGAGTACTGTAGCACCTCTGTCTTGCCAGTCTTTTAACACAAAAACCCAACTGCGGACACCTGCATCCTAAACACATAACAGTCATTCACACTTATTGACGTAGCTAAAGAGTGTGATCCATATCCTCGTAAGGGGCACGTTGCTCCAGTAACTGTTGATAAGTATGTAAGCACATCCAAAACAATTAGGACCAAACCAAACATGGTACACACAGACAATCGTTCGTTGTGTTCACATTCACTCCGTGCTAAACAATTCAGACACTGGGTCTTATCAGAATTTCCATTGGACTTTTACAGGGACCAAGTTAGAACACTGGTCCGAAATACGGAGACTTTCTAAGACCTCTCCGTGTTTAGTTAAGCGACAAAAGTGATGTAAAGTAAGTACCGGTGCTACAATAGAATACAAATGACAGATCTACAATGACAATCAAAGTATATCCAGATGTCCACAAGTCTGATACAGCCAAACTTAGTGGTCCTAAATAAGTGTTCTTCCTCTACAGACTGCCAACACTTGTGCCAATGGAATTCATGTTTGAAACCAGTAGAATTTAATAGTCTATATATCTAGACTTTCTGGTTTCCAGGAGACAAGTGTTAGCAGACTAACTAGGCCCGTTAATTTGGCATTTATTCCAAACCAGTGACAATCGGCCAAGCTTTATTGGTTTGGCCAATCATTCACCGCCAACTTCCGAACGGTATCAAGTTACATGCCGACCTGTCTGGTGAATGGTATGGTACTTCAAAGTTGCTGCCCATCGAAAATAACCTTGAAGTTTTGAGTGAGGATTCGACAGTCACTTCAACTCCATAAACAAGAAACGAGGTACGGCCGTCGTCTTAAGCGAAGGTGGCGGCACGAGCATCGAAGTCGCATTCCTCGACCAGTTCCCCAAAAGGACATGCAACATGGGCGCCGTCGATCAAGTACACGTACACCGATGCTGCATCGTTTCTCAGCAAATTTGTGGAGATTCCAATGACATGCAGTGCGTTAAGACTGTCCATTGTAGGAAAACCGGAACTATGGGTTGTGAGGCACGTTACAGTTGAGGAAATTAATACATCAGATGTGGCTATGTGACGTCATGATCGCCAGTATGTGGAAGGCGACAGTCTGGCCGTTTGTACTGACAACCCGCTTGTGGCCTCGGGGAGGCATGATCTTGTTATTCTAAGTCTGTCTGAAACCGTATGACTCATCACCAACCATCCACTTACCTAATCGGTATGACCTGTCAACTCCATTCTGTTTCGTTGACCAACGATCGTCTGCACACTGAGGTCATACGCAGACCTACGTTTGAAGGATTTTCACAGATTCTACCTTACGGCTCACTTTGACATCTTCAACGTTCAAGATTGTCTTGGATTTTTCGTTTTTGGGTTTTAGGATGAGGTTATCAACTCTCGCCTAACCGAAAATGTCAGAGGATTTAAGCAGTGGATGGTCTTTTGGAAAGCTTCAAGGTCAGAATACACTATAACCAGGTAAGACATTATTAATGTCTAGCGAATCGGTACTCTTCATGGTCACAATGACAACGGGGTCATTATACTTGAATTAAAATTGGAGTCAGATATATCCCTTTCGACCGGATACTTTGTAAAACTTTCACAAAACGGAGCCGATATACTTCGTCGAAGAACTTAGCATTGTGCAGGGCTGATACCGTAGTGTACCCGTCATTCGATTATAACCGGCAGTCTCTTACGGACGCTGTTACTAAAGTCATTGAGAAGTATGTTCACATCAGAAACCCTAGGTGACCCAGGCACAAAACCTGCCTCACTGATGGTCAAATGATCGACTTGGAACTGCAGGTTGTAACAAACACTAAGGCTATTACTGAGCTCTGAGAGAATAGAAACTCGAGTCCAATGCTTTACTTTGAAAGAGGGTGGCTAAAATTCCAATTGCATGCAAAAGCAACGAGTAATTTTGAGTGTTGCTCAACTGACAATTAAAAGCACCCTGGCCTCTTCATTCAAGATCCCATGAGAGAGTTTCATTTCTTAAAACCGTTATTGGTCTGTCAAGAAAATGTTGCACAATATAAGGTGAAAAATGATAATTGTTTCGTAGTGAATTAGAATTTTATCAATGTTTTATTAAAATCATTTATCAATGAAACGAAATGGAAGTAGAGCTCATCCGAGCTAATTTGATATGGTATAAGTATCGCTCAACGTACACTTCGTGGGCGCTCTCTAACTGGTGAGCAGGTAGAGGAATAGTGGCGACACGAGGTAAATCTTGGCAGCGCCATATTTCTAGAACTATCAGATTTGTGTTTCAAGGGGATATCTGCTGCTGTGTTTCTCCAAAAGATTTCCTCCCGGATAGCCTGCATCGCTGCGTCAACAGTTGCAGGTCGCCAAAATTGGGCATCAACCAAGGGACAATAAGTAGGCGAACTAACATCAGAATAATTCAAACTTTCGCCATCATTAGACATTTCAGATCTCACTTCTTTCTCTGTTGACTTTGATAAACTGAACTTTTTGTTAATTTTTGAGTGTGTATAAGCTCTGATGCGATGTCGTCTTCGGCAGAAAAGTTCATGAGCACTTGGATTACTGTTTAACACTGCGAGGCTGCGTTGTCCGTAGTTAGAAACCAAATTGCTACGAACAGAACGCTGAACCTTCTTCTCTACTGCATTTGTTCGTTTCAATAGCTTACGCCGTTTTGATAGCGCATGAGTTACAGCCTCAGCAGAATGTCTTGACAGCACTGATGTTGACGTTCTCAATGAAGGCCAAACTTGAGCCTCACCGGCAGCACCCATTAAGCTCCATCTGACATCAAACTGTTCCATTTTACTGTATGTCAACCCATCATTATAGAGTGTAGAGTTATCGATAAGATTTTCTAAGTTCTTCATCAGAACTTCCTCCGGGTAACTGGTATACCTTGATTTTACTTTTTGGTTCAAGGTATCCGTACTTGTTGCAGAGTAGACGTAGCGTTTCTTGCGGACTGGTTGTTCTCGTTGTTTATTCGAATGATCATTTTCAAAGTTCTCCGGATTGTCTCGCATCCTAACGTCTTCTCCCCTGCAGTCCCATGCTTTAAAGAAATCCGTACGTTTTGTCGCCTCAAGGGAATCCGTAACCTGAATGAAATCAGGTTGCCGTACACTAGTGGGGGCATTTGGAGTTAAAGGGCTAAGTACAAATCTTGTTCGTTGGTGAGAATCTGTTTCCACCTCAGAATCTTTCAGTATGCTACGCTGTGTCTGAGTGTCTGTCATGTCCGTTATTGGCTCATCCTTGATTGTGACGGACATGGTTGATATGTTTAGCCTTCAGAGTGTATATAGCCTGGGATCCTGGATACTTATATCATCGAAAGTTACTGCCAAATTCAAACCACAAAAGAAGAACGAACGATACCCCGTTTTTAAGTTTTCCAATGAAGCTTTGAAGTCTGGCACGCAGCTTCTTGTTTGATTGAAATCCAAAGTTTGCGAAACCAATAAGGAGAAAAAGTTCCGGAGGAAATCTTGGGTTTACATGCGTTTCTGTGTTACTGCTGAGTTAAGCACTCGTGGTTTCATCGATTTACTGACCAAACTTTTAGCCAGTCAACTATCGATCGGTCATGTGATCGCGTGAGCGACACCCATTGGAAAGAAAACAAATAAAGCTTTAATCGTGGCTGTATGCTCTCTATTTAATGTCCAATCTCACATTGCGAATGTTAAATGTTAAGGCGACGTTTTGTACATTTCAGCGAATGAGATCTGCAGGTCTACTCGGGAATACTTATTGTTTACTCAACGTACCGACCATGTTCGCGAATCAACCGTAGAAACCCAAGCTACACTCTCTTGCTTTCGCAACCTTTTGTCAGCCTGACTCAATATCCCGGGGTTGATCAAAATTGCGCATTGCAGATGGAGTTATCTGGTCTGTCACTATTTCATGGATTGGATTTATATCTTCAGGCGTGCGCTAACAAACGACAGTTCAAAGTGGCATAGTCCACACTGTACGGTCATTTCACGAGGATTACTGAGTATTGGATACGATACACTGTTAAAGTAAAAGACCGTCATCATTCACCTCAGTATATTTTAACGTGTTTAAGTGAACTGAAACCACCCTACTGAGTATCTCCACAATGAAACGGAAAGGTCGTTAACTATAATCAAAGAGAATTGTTTGTATAAGTTCTGAAGCATTCGCCCGATGTTTCAGCAAATCAAAAGTAGAAAACAACATTAAGGTTTCACAAATATGTTGCTACAGTTATTTTTATCTTACATAATCTGATGGCAGCCTGGCGTTAATTCACACATGCCCAATTTATGCATGATCGATTCCCACACGGTAGACAGTGACATCAAGGCAAACCAGAAAAACCGTTCTGGTACCATAACTATAGGAATGTGTTTATTGCTAACGATGGCGGATACTGACGTCACAATTTTTGACTCTCTGTTATGTGTTCAAACCAGTTTGGATAAGTCATTAAACTCTTCTGATCAGTCTTCATAAAACAACTTCAAGTCCAAACAAGCATGAACACTGCACCTAGGACGTGCATCTGTTATATGTTACTCACCAGTACCTACCAGAAATTCCATCCCCTATTAAAGGCTTGCGCTCCTTCATATGACATGAAAGTTGTAACTACCTGCATGGTTTGATCAGATTTTCACATAACTCTGCCATACATATATAATGTACTATTGAAAGCTCAAGGAAATGACTGTAAACTGTTGTGGCAATCTGAGTCTTCTTGGATGCTACCAGACTATGGGGGTCATCGAGTATGGAATGAGTCGCAGAAATGTAGTTTGATTGATTCGTGACGTTTCACTTCCGAATTAAAAAATTATACAGGCCGCGTAAACCATTTACAACTCTGGTGGTAGTTATACCTGTATGGGATAAATAATTACAGAAATGTAAAGACCAATACTGCTACCTTGACATGGTGGTCGGGCCTGTGTGCTGCTTTCATCAGGCGGGCTTTGCTGTCTGGGACTTCGGTCCTTCCAGGTGCAACCTTGTCAGGCAAGCCAAAGGGGAGTAGTCAGACGAAAAGCAGTTACACTCATAAAATTGTAAGTCGCATTACTGAACGCGTAGAAGTGCTTAGGTAGTGAGGAACGATTCTATGGGCATACTTCAGAACAATTATTATCGTTGCGGCACTGATGTTTTTGTACCAAGAATAGGGGGTTAAAAAAGGTATCCTCAAACAAAGAGCACTCCGATCACCCAAAGGTTGATCGTGACCGCCGGCGTATTGTCCAATACGGTTGAAAAACATTTGGTATATCCCAAAAACCCGATGTAGCTTCGAGTACATCCACTGCGCGCAGCAGTGCTCGGAATCAGACATCAATGTCTTATTCACCCCCCTCTTGAGCTAGGCGAGACCCTCATTTCTAAGTGAGTCAGACTCTTGAGTCGTTGACACCGGGTAGGGTCCCCCAGGAAAACCCTGTATCATGTTGTCTCTCAAGTCAGAATTTTGAGTCAGAAACTCGAGGTGGGTTCCTCAAGTCAACCCCCTGACGCGGCATAAACGACAGGGAAAAATCAGAATTTATCGTTCTCTCGAGAGTGACATTACTGACCGGTCATGACTTTCTCCCACCGTTTTCTCTCTTATTTCTTCTACCTCCCATGTGCCTTTGGGTGATAATTGTTTTCTGAAGCCAAGACAACTGGTAAACACTGGCGCCTGCAACATTCGCACTCTCCGACAAGTCGGTCAGTAGGCTCCTCTGACTAGTACTGTCTCAAGTCTGGGTATTGATGTGTGCTGTGTGTCGGAGACGCGAGTCTACGATTCTAGCACGGTTATCCATTTGAGCTCACCCCTGGATAACTGTCGACCCAAGCGCTTCTCCTGCAGGGTTTTTGGTGACGTCGAAGCAGAATCTCGCGATCAAGCTGGAGTGGGAATCGTACTGAGTCCCAAAGCTGAGTAATGTTTGCTCAATTGGATCTCAGTGAACAGTCGCTTGTGCACTGTGAGACCCAATACGTCGGTGAAAGTCTGTCGACGGAAATCAGAAAGGTGGTGTGTATTCCTTATACCGGCGTACGCTCCAATGGACAGCTGTTCAGATGCTACCCAGGATGCGTTCTACGACGCCCTCGTTAATCTCCTGAGGCAAACTAAACACTCAAACATCATCATACTAGCGGAGGACTTCAATGCTCAGCTTGTTCGTCTTTCCTCGGACGAGATGCGACTGGGAGGTATGTTTGGTGTCCTTGCACAACGCAATGACAGTGGCGAGAGACCATTGCAGCAGTGTGCATCCTACGATCTGTATAGTTTGAGCACCGCATTTCGACACAGGAAGAAGCACTGTGTTACTTGGAAACCTCCGTGCACTTCTCAGTCATGGACACATTTGGATCACATAGCAGTCAGTTACAGATGGCCCCACTCTGTTATAGATTGTTGTGCCCTTTGAAGCAACCACATGGACGCAGACCATGTTGTTGTGTGTGCCCGTTTTGTTTTTGTCGTCTGCCCAGAGGATATACGCTCGTAAATGCAAGGTATTTAACTGGCATTCGAGCAATGAGAGTGCGGAGAACGCTTACCATGAGGCGTTGATGAACAAGCTGCCTAGTTTGAGTCAGATGAAGGATCCTAACGAACACTGGGAACAAGTTGCTGCAGCTATGAAAACATGCTGTGAACAGGTTTGTTTCGAAGGAGCTGTTCAGTTTCGACGGAACTGGATTTCCGTCACGTTGATAACCCTCCTGAAAGGAGCGTCGATCGATCCCACCTGGTTCTGAATTTGATGACGACCATCGAGAACATCAGCGTAAGCTGACTAAACGCTTGCGTAAAGACTGTGAGCACTACCTGGTCAAACAATCAAAAGAGTTGGAAAAAGCCTTTCTATTTGGGAGCAGCAGAAGGTTTTTGCCCTGATCCGTGGTTGTACTGATCGTCGTGTCGGTGTAAGTGAGACCATATGTGAAAACGAGGGTTCACTTATCATCAATCAATGGCACCGACTTGACAGATTGGCTGAACCTTTTTAGGAACAGTTCAGTTGGCCTCAACCAGATTATGTGAAAGACGGGACCCGAATGGTCAGTTATTGCGTTCCAGGCGGTCCTCCGACAAAAGCGTAATTAGGCTCCTGAACCATACCTCCTCCCTCTTTATCTTTTACAGAATGGTGGCGGGAGTTTGATATCAAAACTGCCAAATCTTCTCCTGATGATTTGGGAGACTGAAGAGGTACCTTGCTATTGGTGCTTATCAACAGTAGTTCCCGTTTTCAGAAAGGGGGCCCGAAGTCTATGTGACAACCACAGATACATCAATTTGGTATCTGTTACGTCCAAGTTAATTACCGGCCTCATTCTACATCGGTCCACTAAGCTCAGAGAAAGGCAGATACGTGAAGAACAAACAGGATTCCGGCCTGGTCGATAATGTGTTGAACATATTTTCACCCTACGACAGATCTTACAGGCAGCCGACGGTCTTGGTCTTTCTGGACCTGGAAGCTGACTTGGATTCAGTTGCTCGTAACGTTTTTTGGAATTTTCTTCTTCGCAAGGGAGTACAAGGGAAATACGTGAAATACGTGTTGACGTTACTGTATGCTCACTTTGCAAACTGGGTGAGATTTTATGGGCAACCGTCTCGAGCGTTCATCACTTATACTGGTGTTCGTCAGGGGTGTCTGATTTCTCCTTTCATGTTCAATTTTGTCACTGTTGGTATTCTGGAGGGTACGTTTCGGGAATCCAGTAGGCTTGGTGTCGAGATTCTTCCTGGCGCTAGATTGACCGATCTTGAGTATGCAGACTCTTTCATTTAGTCCCTCAGCCGATTACATGCAGACCATGCCGAACATGGTGAATGATCGAGCTGGTTTGCATGGAATGCGATTTGTACCTTCAAAGTGCAGTGTTGCTTCAAGACTGGGGCACTTCAACTCCTACTTTCCTCATTGCAGGTAATCTGTTGAGGCTGTGGACAGTTTCACATACTTGGGTAGCACTATCTCTTCAGCCTGCAATATTGCTGATGAGACATCAGCAAGGATAGCAAAGGCACGAGTTGCCTTTGTCAAGCTGTGTCATCTGTGGCGTCGAAAAGACGTCGGTTTGTCGCTGAAGGGGAGAGTATATAATGCTTGTGTACGTTCTGTTATGCTCTATGGTTAGGAAACGCGGTGTGTCCGTTAGGAAGATGTCAACAGGCTTACTGTGTTTGACCGTCGTCGTCTCTGCCAGCTGGCCCACATTAAATGGACTGATCGCATGAGCAACGTGGCAATTCACCGACGCGTATTCTGGAACGCTGGAGACGCGCGATCAATTAGTCAACTACTCACGTCGCACAGTTCGCCATGGTCATGTGCTCCGTATGTCAGCTGAGCGTTAACCGTACCGGGCATTATATACTGAGACCACCAACAGTTAGGTAAAACCGCGTGGTGACAGAGCAACAACGTGGTCACGAAATATGAAGACCCTGACTGCTCCACTGAACAAAGTGAGTAGGTTTCGTCTGCCTGGATGAGATCGTCGTGGTCACTCAAACCACTGGTTAGAAAGGCTATCCGAGATGACGGTGTGTCACAGTAAATCGCGTACCTGCATCCATACCATTTCTAGTTCTTTTTTTTCTTTTAATAATTTTCAAGCTTGTTGGTAGCGTTTTCTTCCATGATATTCCACGTCACTGATGAGTTATGCGGCGGCCCGATCCAC
>JTDE01022177.1:2622-19289 GCA_014338405.1 Paragonimus skrjabini miyazakii
GCTGCTCAGCCCGAAGGCAAAATTGTGACTTACAGCAACCGTGTTTATAGGTTTGGGTCGGCCTTGGGCATAGGTCGCCGAATGGACCAATCAGAGGCGAGCGTAACCTCTCGGGTGTTAGAGAATTCTGGCGAGCTTTCTAATTCCCAGGAAATGAAGAAATCCATTTCCCTTGCAAATGATGCGAATTTTTAGGATAAAGTGCCTTTTCCCAACATCTCTGTTTAGCGCTATTGGTACCGCCGTTAACGGGGGTCGAGCTGCATTGGGCATGTTGGCTTGCGTTTCCGGTCTGTCCATCGCCTTAATTGCAAGGCTGTTAGCTCTCTGCTCGGTCTAGGATTTGAGGTTGTTGAGGTAGCCGGCGCGGGAACTTGTGCTGTGGGGCGACTGATCTCGAAGGTGTTGAGAAGTAGGTCCAAAGGCAGTTGGTTCTGAGCTTGTCTAGTCTTGGCGGAATGGCGTGGGCGAAGTTGGTTCCGGTGGCGCACCCAGATATCGCTTCCGACGTTGACATCGTAAGGGACCGTGCCATTCCGTTGCTTGACGGTTGCTGCTATCCAGTGGGGGCGACCTGGGCGATAGTCCCTTGCATAGACTAGGTCGTCGACGGCAAATCCAAGTCGAGGGAGTTGCTGCGTATTTCCCGGGAGTTTCTCCACTGGAATCATTACGTCGAACTTTGTCCTCAGCTTGCGGCCCATGAGAGCTGCAGGCGAGAGTCCGTTGGGAATCGCCGGATTCGGGGTGGTTCTGTAAGTGAGCAAGAACCTTTGCAACACTTCTTCGGTTGGTCCCTCCCAGCGAGACTTCAGAAGTGCTCTCTCGAATGTGTCCACGAAGTGTTCGACTTGACCGTTGGATTGTGGGTGGTATGGTGGCGAATGCAGATGTCGAATGTTGTTCTGGGTGCAGAACTCCTTGAACTGGACCGAGGTAAACTGCGATCCATTTTCCGAGACAAGCGTCTCCGGAAGGCCGTGTTGGCTGAAAATGCGCCGTAGGTTGTTGATAGTGGCTGAGGTTGTAGCATGCGTCAGCGGGATGATCTCAGGCCACTTGGAGTATGCATCCACCAGAATAAGGTATACCATACCGTTGATGGGTCCCGCAAAATCCACATGGAGGCGTGACCACGGATGTTCGGGTTGCTTCCATGGCTGAGGTTCGACGCGCGGCGGGTTCTTGGCGGCTTCGCGGCAGCAGCTGCATTGCTTAACCAGATCTTCAATCTGGTTGTCGAGGCCAGGCCAGTAGACGTAGCTCCTGGTGATTGTTTTCATACGTCCGACACCAAGGTGTCCTGAATGAAACTGTCTGAGGACAGATTGACGTAGCGAAGAAGGAATGACGACGCGATCGGCAAACATCAGACAGGAGTCGACGACCGAAAGGGATTCGCGTCGTAGGTAGAACTGGCGGAGTTCACCGGTTGGTGGAGTTGATGGCTAGCGAGTTTGGACGTACTTGATTGCCTGTTGCAGCACGCGATCAGTTTGCGAAGCGAGTTTGATGTCAGAGGCCGTATTTGGTGTTGCACGGATTGCGTCGAGAAGCGTGTGACGTACGTCGTTCTCAAGGGACACAGTGGCGATGACTGTGGAAGATTGCAGTCGGTTGAAAATGTCAGTGATCGGTAGTTCTGCCAGGCCAAGTTGTTCAAGCCAATCGAGACCGAGTAGGTTGAGATTCGAGTCTGACAGTTAACAGACTGTATCGATGGCTTGGTTCTTGAAGCTGACACGACATTGCAATTGCCCAGTTAATTGCACTGTACCACCACAGGCGTTGGTGGCGGAATGGGATGTCAGCTGAACTGGCGGGCGGCCAGTTGATTTCCACAGTCGATTAGAGATGATGGTGATATCAAACGCAGTGTCAAGCTGGAGACGAGCTGGGTGTCCGTTGATCAGTATGGACACGAACTTTCAGCGTGAGGCGACATCGACTTTGAAGGAAGCAAGCAGGCTGCTGGACCTGGCAAATGGTTTGGATTTTGGTTGGTGTGGCCGCTTGCTGGTTGCGCGTTGACTGCTCGGCGTGGGTGACTGACAATAGCCGTCCCTGTGGCCCACCTTTTTGCAACGCTGACAGCGGTGTTGCTTGAAAGGGCAGTAACGCGTGTAGTGTCATGAGCCGCAATGCCAACAAGGAGAGGGCGGCGTCTTCTTGAAGGCAGCGTTGACTGGGCGGTTCGTTGGGGAAGGTTGTTGCTGTTGCCTTGGACTTGTGACTATGTTGACAGAGGTTGAGGACTGAGCGGAATTCTGGACCAAGGCAGAATCACGTTTGAGGTTGATCAGTCGATGGCTTTCAGTGGTGAGGTCCTGAAGGGTAACTGACTCGTCTTGTTGGATCCGATTGAGCAGGCGCGTGCGAAGGTCAGCATCCTTTGGAGACTGGAGGCTGCAGACAAAGATGAGGCACTTGATCTGATCCTCCGTGATGGAGGATAGCTTGAACCGCTCGCATTCACGATTCACTATGCCGGCGTAGGTGACAAGGTTATCAGAATCTCGCTTGGTCAGCTTGAGGCAGTAGTACCGCAAGTTGAATAGGGAAGACTGGTCACCGAGTATCTGCGACAGGATATTGACCGTCTCGTTGAAGCTGATTCCACGTGGGCTCTTTGGCAAGATGAAGTTGGTGCACCGCTCGTGTTCCGCAGGGCCAATTTTGCGGAGGAGAAGTCGCACCTTCTACGGAACGTCCTGATTGGCAAATTCGATACGAAACATGTCATCGTACCGACGAAACCAAGCATCGAATGTCACGTTCGCCTGCGGATCGTAAACGAACTCGGAGATACCGGTTGCCAAACTGTCAACCGATTGCGCACCACCAGATTGTGCGGGTTGGCTCGAATTCGTATTGGACAAACGTTCGGCAAGCATCTCCATAAGCTTCATCTGTTGCTGCAACAGCAGCTTAACGTCAGCAGCATCCAACGACATTGATCAGAAATAATGCCCGTCGCCAACTGTTACGACCCCACCTGATAGAGAAAGACAAAAACAACGCAAAAACCGCGGGCAGTATCTTTATCACGAACGAACGCAACGATACTGCAAAGACGGTACGAAAATCAGAGCGCAAGTATCGGATCCTAACTCTCGCAGCTTAGAACCTCCCAACAAGTAAGGAAAAAGACGGCCTTCAAACGAGCTTTATTTGCTGCTCAGCCCGAAGGCAAAATTGTGACTTACAGCAACCGTGTTTATAGGTTTGGGTCGGCCTTGGGCATAGGTCGCCGAATGGACCAATCAGAAACGAGCGTGTCCTCTCGGATGTTCGAGAATTCTGGCGGGCTTTCAAATTCCCAGAAAATGAAGAATCCATTTTCCTCGGCATGTAATGCGAATTTTTGGAAAAAAGTACCTTTTCGCAACACTTTCACAATCGCGTCGTGGTTTATTGCAGTCGTACTGTTTGGCTCTGATGTTTGGTCACCTTCAACGTTCCCAGGTAGCCATGTATTCTAGTGTTCCTGTATCCTTGGCGAGCGAGTAATCCCTAGAGTTCTTTGATCACGTCTGAATGAGGGTCAGAGGTTATTCAATTTAATACATGCATTTTATGAATATGTCAACTTCTTGGTTTGTTCGTATTTGAGCCTTATTAGGATGTACTGTTACGTTTTTTTGTACTTGTTAATTAGCAGCACAGATCTGTCATGTTTGGATTGGGACTGGCAACCCTCTCATCCGTTTTTAGGCTATATCAGTTCCACTTCTTTTCATCATCACCACTTCTCATTACCAAAGTGTGTTGTTTACTAGACGTGAGTTTCCACTAACCACCAAGCGATGTCGGTTGTTCGTAGTTAATCAAATGTGACCTTTTTCCCCGATAATTCTAGCAAAAATAGTTCCGTGATGTCCTTTATACGTTTCTCTTGTAGTCTCCAACGTACGTGTTGGTTTAAACTATGGAGAGTCTTTTGTTGCACGTGACGTCGGTTGTGTGGCAGCGTGTTTGTCTCGTTTAACTTACATTAAAGATCATCCTGTTTGTCGTTAATTGCATGTGGAGGTGGGCTTCTCAGAACTGGTTTCCGAAATCGTATGCCGAAATGCGTTTGCATAAAAGCGTACACGATGACTTTTCGTGATCTTTGAATACTACTTGTCGTGCCATGACTGAACTGGAGGTAACCTAATTTTTTGACTGCTTTTGTTTGAGACCATACTGATCTATCATTCACTGTTAGACTACGGATGCATCTATTTAGTGCCCATACCCCATTGTGTGTGGCCTTCCAGACTGACATGTTCATTCTGCGTGGTAACCCTTCCAACGTGCACTTGGCTCACATCTCATCTGCTCAGGCGCTCGGAAGATGAAAACAGAGTTCACTCATTGGCCATTATTAAACCTTTCATTAACTTTGTGGCTGAAGTGACTTCATTATATTTGTGTGGGAAGCTCCGTTTGCCAGACCTGGAATCACTGAGGCATCCGGTAGCGAAATGATGTCGAAAATGTTGGTTGATCTTATGGCTTATTTTCACGAGTATATTTTCACACAGAAGCGCTATGGCATTTAGTGCTCAACACAAAACGCCCATCTTCTTGTGTTTCGTCGCCCACCTTTTTAGTTATCCATCTTGTTGCCTTGTTCAGTAAATCCGTGAAAGGCTTAGTAAGTCTAACAATATTCTCACACATCTTGTTTGCTTATTGTTCTTTACTGAAAAAAGTCTTTCACACCGACTACAGGTTGTTCTGCACTCAGTCAAGTGTTACCTAGACCTCATTGATCGATGTTCACCTAATGTTTCGTGTTTGTTTTAAAGATGTTTTGATTAAGTAGTATGCTTATGGTTATTTGATACCGGTGAATCGGTTCGATTTACTAGTTGTCCTAACCATTCTGTTCAAATTTACGCTGATGTATTGGGATTCTACTATTCTCAGTTAGCTCGTTTACTGTCGGGTTGTTAAGATTTGGACAACGCATGCAAGAGTCAGTCTGTGATACATCACTTCACAGGATCCATATTACCATCTGTCACCCACGATACCTCTCTTCATTCACTTTCCCCCTTTGTAGATCGTGCACGCGAGATGGAACACACCGATCCGTACGGAGTTTTTGTAAACAATGAGGTCAAGTTGGGAAAACTACATATTTTCGGATTTGATTACGATCATACTTTGGCAACCTATACCCCGGCCCTGGATGAGTTTATTTTCAATGAGGCAAGGGACTGGATGGTCAGACAAATGCGGGTTAGTATGACGTTATTCGAACGTGCTTTTGTGATTTTATACCGCTGACAGGTCGGTATGCGGTCATTTTTATAGTCAATCCGTTAAACATTTGGCTAAGTATGACCTAAACATAATAAACTTTTTGAACATTCATCTGTACGCTAATAGCTGTTGTGGTTTAAACATCCACGTTCACTTGAAAGAGTTTATTTTCATTTACTGTCATTGTTTTCGTGATTTTGTTCACTTTCTTAGTCGTGAGTTGGACATTGCTGGTTTGACTTGTCTACATCTAAAGTAGGACCAAACCCATCTCAATTACTACACTTTTGAGCGCCAAGTTTATTCCAGGTAAACCAACCCTGTAATCTGAGCTCAACATGGCTTGCATGTAATATTCTGAAGAACTACATAAAACGCTGTCGTCCACGTATTTACTATCGATCAGCTCATCACGTGACGAAAGTCATGTCTTAAGATCCCAAGTTCCTACTTCTATTCCGGAATCGGCTGATCAGAATTCCATCCTACTCGTTAATATTCGATGTAGGCTCGGAATATAGCGATTAAACTTGATATCCGACTTTACTAACTGCTGCGGCTACTGAATTTGCTGTTAGCTCCTCAGGTCTCTTTCCGATTGAGAAAGGCTGTCTCACCGCAATATGTAAGCAGATTTGCTGACCACTCGTAACCTCTGCGTAACCGTAGTTCGGCTAATCAGTTGAAGAGTATGCTTGTTGATGCATGCTTTCTTTTCTCGCCACGTCACCTAGTACCCGGACGATTTATTGGATATGAACTATGCGGCAGATTTTGCGATCCGTGGTCTGCATTTCGATGCAAAAAGGGTGAGTTGTCCTTTTTATTCACACTTCTATCATGCAGTTGTTCGACTGTTAATTAACGTTCTCATCGGTGACCTCATACATTCAGGCTTGACTGCTGGAAACGAATGTTATCGAATAACTCTAGAAATGTAACACCATTTTTGGTCTGTGTGCCTATAACAATGATGATCGAGTTGTGGTTAATGTTAATGTTGCGCAGGGATCCTTTGAGCCCGGAATGGTTTACAAATTTGAACTGTACAGAACGTGTGTCGTGATATTTTTGTATTTCCAGATGCTCTTCCATTAAATCGAGTCCTTCTTTCCTGCGGTTCTTTTGTCAACCGTTAAAATAAGGCATGCTCGCCCAATTATGCTAGTTTCACGGGAATATACGCGATACTTAACTGGGTTGCTCCATACACGGTCTGTTTGTGTAATTGTTCCAATCTAATTTCTCTTACGGAAATGTTGTGAGTATTTTTATGAGCAACAAAGTTATATTCAGATATGTGTAAACACTTTAAACCTCCAGGATCTATGCGCTGTAGTTGACGGATCATAATTGCGGTATAAATAATGATTTTAGCCGAATTCGATACACCACCTACAAAGCAATTTTCGATTTTTTGTCTATTATTTTTTGCTCAAAATTCTTTCGCCATGTTGCAATTCGTTATATATTTTTTGGAACCAAAACGTGCAGGCTCCGCCGACCCTTAGTTAGTGCTACGGACATTTTCTTGCTCGGGTATCGTTTAGAATTATTTTCGAGCTGATCCGGAGATATGTGTCTTTGTTGTTGAAGTGCTGGTATGGCATACGGCCTTGGTCACTGGTTCGAATCCAGGCGAAGTGTACGCTTGGTACGATTGAAGATTGTCTTACAGCCCCTCTGACAGAGAAATGCAAGAGGAAACGCGAAGACCGCAAACAGTATCTCGATCACAAACGAATGCAACAGTATCGCATAACGGCACGAAGGTCAGAGCGCAAGTATCGGAACCCAACCCTCGCAACGTGGAACCCCTACCTAGTAAGGAAGAAGACGGCCTTCAAACGAGCTATATTTGTTGCTCAGCCCGATGGCCAAACAGTGGTGTTTTGAGCGGCTTTGCGCCTAGGCCACTCAACGGACCAATCAGAGGCGAGCGCGAAATTCAATTTTTGAGAATGTTGGTGGGCATTCAAATCCCCAAAAATAAAAAATCAGTTTTCTTCGACAAATAAGGTGAATTCTTAGAAAAAAGTGTCTTTTCCCAACGGATTGTCACTTCACTTTTCTGGCCCATCTAAATAACTCATCGTGTTCTGGTGGATTTTCTGTCTTGTTAGAACATTGCGATGGTCATTCACGATTTTGCTTTAGGAACGCTTGTAGATCTGAAATACGCATTGCTTCGTCCACTCTATCCGATCCCATCAATAGATTGTCTAAGCGCATAGCCCGTGTTAACCATTGTTGTTTTTCCCCCCTTGGTTTGTGTCGGATTCACATTCAAGTGTTTTCTGTACACTAACCTCGTGGGGCCATTCAAAATAGGCATTATGGACTCATTTCTATTACTAACTCGTCGTTGAGAGTCCGTTCGAATTACCCTCAGATGATTATCTTCGTGGCTACACGTAGAAAATGCATTTTTTCCTTACGCTGATCAAGTCTTTCTATCATTTGAAAGTGCTTTCCGTTCACTACGAATCAGGGTTAATTGTCGAGACGGTTCATTGTCTGATGACTGGCTGATTAGTTCACTTGTGACTCCATGAATGACACGTAACAATGGACACAATCGAGCTCGCCAGTCTTTCTTGATTCTTGTCGATTCTCTTCCGCCTGGTCACAGTCATCTGTAGCACCGTTCACCTGCAACGTAGTACTTGAACTGGTTCAGAAAACAGATTGAATGTGTTCCCGTCTTCAAATTTATAACTAACCTGTGGAGTCTTTCGGCTTACCCTTCATGCCTTGTCCCGAAAGTGACTTTCAGTGTGCATATGTAATTCGTTGAACAAAAGCTCATTATCATGACTTTTCACTTTGTTGTCGTTGGCGTGACTTCGTTATTCTGTGCATGATAACATCTATCCCTAATCCGGAAGATGGAACAGAGCTTGACAGTTTATGGGACCACCGAGCGGTACAAGAGTTGGACGTTTTATAGAACACAGTAGATTTCAGCTAGCTTAAAGCAGTTCAATTGGTTGACGTGAAAGCTGGTCGCAATTGGAAAGCACCCAAGCCGATAATTCATCTCAAGTCAGGTCCACTTGATGGTTTAGTGTTCATGTGGCAGTAGAGTCAGCAGCTAGCTAGTTTGTTCCCGACTTGAGGCTCGACGGTTTACTGGCCCTATTAAGAAACCCAGTTTTTTTCGTCCCAAACCGCCCCTTTTCTCGAGAAATTCTCAGAACAATCGAGAAATAACCTTCACCATTTTTTTATCTGGCCGACCTTTATTCTGCTATGCTCATTGTGGCTTAGTGACCCTAACCACTGTTTTTAGTAACTGTCCTTCGACCTTCTGATTCGAGAGTGTTTGTAGGTCGCTACGTATTATATAAATACCCTGTAATCTTGTCACACACGTTTTGGGGCGGAAAAGAGTGGCTTTTTGCACCCGCCTTCTGGTTTGTCTTGGGAGCAAGTAACTGGAACAGTCGTTATTTTCGGGACCAAGATTTTCCGTTTTCTTTAGTATAAGGAGGAAAATTAGATTTCTATCAAGCGCATTACTGTTCAGTGAATAGTGCAGCGTCTTTGCGGGGGTTTACAACAGTCCGTGATGCTGAATTTGGTTTCTCTCGCCACTGTAAATCCTTCCTTGTAGGATTAATAAAGGTTAAACGCGACAGATGCAATATATTCTCATTACCTGTTTTCAACCACAACTCGATAATATGCAGATGAATAAATAAACCTTATGATGACCCAAATGTCGTAGTTGTTTTCTGCAATGCGCTTAGTTGCTCATCAAGTAAATGTGATCCACTGGACCTTCATTGCTTAATGATTAAAAATAATGGCCACTTAAGTATGCATTCAATCACTAAGTAGTCATTAGCTTCAGGTCCATATTTATTTCATGAATAAGAAGACGGCTTTCATTAAAATTGGGCTTAGTGTAAAATAGTGGATGAAACTGATTGTTGACATGTAGACGCTTGCACATTGATTTAGTTGGGGTTACAATAACACCTTGCAGAAATGTCCGTTCAATTGATGACCTGAATCAGATTGTAAACAGCTTCGAACATCCCCGCTGTTTCAGCGTTTCGTTTTGTTATTCCATCTTGACGTCAACAAAGTACAAGTTCGTCCTCAGGCCTTCCAAGCACATGACCTTGAGCTCATTTCAACTTCTAGTATCTGACTGAAATCAACTCTAACCCGTGTTTTCAATCCGTCAGTGTTATTGTCATTAAAGGGTAAGTTGTGGAAAGCTGTTTTACTGCCAGTTATACACTGTTCAGTTGACACGTTCACTCAGTTGTGGCGCTTATTGATTATATTAGGTCATTTGTTTGAACTCATTGGTGTATTGGCTTGCTACAGTTTGCCCTGTAATGCAAAGATCTGAAACCTTATCTGGAACGAATGCCGTACCATTAAGCGAACGACTGGCCACATTCACTCATAGCTAAGAAATGAGACTTGTACGTTCTTTCGGCGAACGTTGAGTGACGCACGTAAAACCAACGACGCCGAATACCAGAACCAAGTCAAGCCACTGGAAACGTGGTACCGTTGCCGCAAGTAATATAATCAATCACAAGAAACGAACGTCAGTACGTTTGCGTTCGCGGGATATGATACAGTGATTGGTCGTAGTAGAGCTGTCAAGGCTCTAAAAGGCACGGCAAGTACAAGCACAGGCGACCGACGGGCAATAACGAACCGGCGAAGTGCGATCGGATCGGCCTAATATGTGTCTAAATGGCCGGTTTTCGGATAGACCGATGAGTCGGCAACAGTTTCACAGCCGTCCATAGTTTGCCGTATCACAGGGGTGGGGAGGATGAGACGGACAGACAACAGTGGGTGTGTGGACAGGTGAGTGAGGTTCAGTGACTGAGACAAGCAGAGTGGAGCAATTAGTAAAATTAAACGCAGGTTGTGTGAATAACAAGAACAGGCGTCTAGTTAGGCGGGGTCAATGAGCAGAGTGCAACAGGGTCAATCGAAAGGAATTTTGACTTCCGAAAGCGTCCTACAAGACTAGTAATACCGAAACATTGGACCACTTGTATTTATTTTGCTAAAATAACGTTTAAGTTATAAAGGAAACGGACTAGTATGATGTTTGGTGCTATTTGTTACGCGGACTTCTCAGCTATTTAGATGTCGCCGGATGGAACACGTCATCTAAATGGGTAGCGGTGCCGGTTGCCTAGTGTTTGTATATCTCATTCTGGGGAGCGTTGCTCGTACATATAAGTACTGCCGAACATCGATGCCATTCTATGTTTGGGCGGCGAACCGTAGTTTTCCCATCCCAGTTTCATCACATGTGGAACACAAATATACTGCGCTTTGTTGTACAAACAAGTGACTGCTTATTATCATGCAGGCGGCATCTTTGAACACCCTGCAAAATTGATGGAATCATGAAAACTTTGTTATGCTGCTCAGAGTTGAACCTGAAAAGTGTTTCACCGTGGGATTGCTAATCATATGTCGCGTTCGAAAGAAAGTGGAAATGTTCTGATTTGAATGAGATCTTGGAGGAGTGATATGCATGCGGTATCGGTGTTATAAGATGATGCAACCGTGACCCTGGATGACCGGATCGGTAACCAAATAATGATAAGGTCACTCGTCCTGTTCGGCTCTCTCATTATGCAGGTTGAATGAGGTATGGTAATGACAGTTTATGCTTCCTGTTAGCTTCTACTCGGTCATATCCCGAAGTCTAACAGTACAGGACCATACTAGCCGGTTTTCCCACAGTTCAAATTGGAACTGAGCCGAAACCTCGGAACGAGCAAGACATGAGTTTTGAGTATGTTTGTTGAAATGTCGTGAGTCGTCAATGTGCTTCCATTTCAAGGCTAGCTCTTTTTGTTCAAAGTTAATGGACGTGACCTCAATAGGTAGAAGGGCTACTCCAATTTTGCGAACTGCATAGCACCGTGATCAGACTTTAAACACCGTAAGTGAAAAATTCTATCGGGACTGCAATCTAGGATGACTAAGGGTTAGGGAGAGGCCGTTTAGTACCGCGTTTTTTTGACGGACTTTTAACTGCTGCTTGGTTAAGGCGTTGCCGAGGCATGATACTGGGAGGCAGGGTCACTGTGAGAGGACCACTTGTATATATCTTCAATGTATGTATAACTAGTGCATGCAATGAACAAAAAGATACAGAAACGAGCGGCCACATTCACTGTCTTTGTTATTAAATCTTTGACCAATCTTCATATTGTGCACTTAGCATCAGTAGTAGAAAACAAGCCGCCCGCCATCTATGTTTGATTTCCTACTCTTACGATTAATAAGTCCGAAATTCGCCTCTTTGTACTGTCTACCGGACGACCTTATTTATTCCTAGCTTGCGACTTGAGAAGTTTGTATGATGTATTTGCTTTAGTAAGGGTGCATGAATTCATCACACCTTTTAGGCTCTTCTTTAACTCATCCGTTTCTATTTTGGTTATCTTTTCAGTCGCATACTGTTCGCACCCTTCAACTTGTTCGATTTGATCGGTTGACCGTAAACCGCCCAGCTATCTGTCGTGGGTTGCACTATCTGATGGTGTCTCGAGGACCATCACTTGAACAGTTTTCTTTGTATTGTAGGTTCAATCTGATACAACAAAGTGAATATTGCTTATAAAGTGCGTCATGTAATCATGACCATACGTATGCATTGCTCTTTGGATGCTAATCTGGTAGCTGGGCTCCTATTTCATCAGTGAAAGTGTCGGAATCGTGATATAAAACTTCAGAACTGTTTTCCTCAGTCCAGCTTTAATACCCGACAAACAAGTAGTACAAAAAGTGGAAAAAAATGATCGCCCATACTATAATCAGTGTAACCAACGTGCAAAGTTAGGTTTTGGTGCATCTCGGTACTCAGGTAACGGAATGTTAATCTTCAGAGACTGTCCATCCTTAGTGAATTGTCTATGGTAGCATGGGGTCCGTTTTGTGGTAGATCAGCCCAGTGCCATTCACTAACAACGATGTGATCATTGAAACACCGCTGTTATTACTGAAGTTTCCTTACTCCCTACCTATTAACCTCCGCTTTCAGACTGGTGTACTGTTTCTTTTCACTTGGGTGATATTCCTTCTACTACCCTTTCGTTTCTAGGGCTATCTCATGAAAGTT
The DNA here is from genome assembly GCA_014338405.1 of Paragonimus skrjabini miyazakii. NCBI lineage: Eukaryota > Metazoa > Platyhelminthes > Trematoda > Plagiorchiida > Troglotrematidae > Paragonimus > Paragonimus skrjabini miyazakii. The sequence continues at coordinate 14,999 of JTDE01022177.1, forward strand.
GATGCATTTCACAACATCCAGCTAGACACAGTCCACCGAGGGCTCACACCTGTCAGTTATGAAGAAAGCCTGGCAGCCTTTCATGGGAATCATTTACCTAGCACAAGCTTGAAGCAGCAGATTTCTCCTGGTTCAGGCTCTTCCGCCTCGAGTCCCTCAAAAGTATGTCCTCTATTCCCTTTTTATATTCATCCCATATATTGTATTGTAAACAGTTACGACAGACCCAGTCGTACACACTCGTCTATAATTTCCAATTGATCGACCATAAATGAACAGCTGCATATGCCTGAACGTCGTGACTGTGCTTTCGCTCTTCAAAACTAGATCTCTTTACCACAGGAAATCACCTTTCAGCGACTCGTTTATGTTTCACGGCGGATAACATAATGGCTCAGTTTGGTTTATATATAGCGTCTACTAACGATGACGAAAAAAGTAACCTAATGTAAATCGGATACGTCTTGCAAATATCAACACATTGTTCGTCGCGCCGTACAGCTTCCGAACGGTTTAGGTCATACTGGACGGCTAACTTAGTGTAAGGCATTGCGGTCTTCCCGGCTGGTACCCAGTGAATGACGTTCATCTGCTGAGCAGAAGTTAGCAAGGCGGTTAACGTATTAAGGCTTGCACGTATGGGAATACATTGTTCCCGCTACAAATTTGACGCTTTTGTTCGTATGTGCATTCGCTTTTCGGCACTGATCACTTACAACTCCTTTGCTGAGTACTGCTGACTCATTCCGGTTACCATTTCTCATGATCCTACATATGACCCTCATTCGTTCATATGAGTCTGCGATTCCATTGAGCTCGGCGTGCTAACTGAAATCCTTCGGTACCTGCACATGCATCGACCTCACTGTTTTTTTTTACCGACGCATGGGTTTTGTACTATTTCAAGCCCCAATTAAAATGTGGTAGATGATTTCATCTAATCCGTGAAACCGAAAAACTGTGAATTTTTTACTGCATAGACAATTACCGTTTACGTTTGCCTATTCTGCTACCTTGACGTGGTAATCAGCCGTGTGTACTGCGTCACTCCGATGAGGCTGAGTCTCGTTTAGGTGGCAGATTTGGGATAAGATTACATCGCCCGGATAATAGTCGGCGACTGTTGCAGCTGTGCGCTAAGCATAAGCTATTTTTAGCTAGCACTAGTTTTAAGCATCGTGCGCGTCATTGTGGTACGTGGCGTTCTCCTTCTCCGAATCAGACTTGGTCTCAGATAGGCCACATAGCTGTTAATTATAAGTGGCGGGGTTCCATTCAGGATTGTCGTTTTTATTGGAGTACCTACTTGGATTCAGATCATGCTTTGGTAAGCTGCCGTTTTGTTCTCACTTTTGCTTGCCGACGACCCCATCGACAACAGCGGCTGGCTGTTGAAAAACTGGCTATGTCGTCAGTAAAGCATAAATACCAAACTAGCCTAGAAAGCAGACTTAGTGGCTCTCACTCCAGAGATCCCCATAGTTTTTGGACCGAATGATCCCAGGCCATTCATGAGTCAGGTACTGTAACATGCGACATGAGGGTTCGCGGGTTGAATAAATATGAGGTTTCAGAGAAATCTCTAGGGTTGTTAGGTGGCAGACAGAACATTACTCCTGTCAGTTCATGTAAAAAGTTTAGGGGAGATATCCGTAAGAAACTGAAGCTTAGCCTTATTGCTGGTCGTGACGTTTGACTAATGGAGAAAGTTAAGAAAGTGGAAACCACTTTTGTTTCAAAGAATATCAGCAGACTCTTCAAGCTTATCCGTACCACTGGTCCCAGTCGACTGTCTGTCAATGAAGCTATCAGCTTCATCCACAATAAGCCGGGTATGCTAGGGCGCTGAGCGGAACACTTAAGGTCAGTTTAGCCGGCCCTTTGCTTCTACTGTGTTACCGTCACAAGTTTACAATGTGGAACCCGGGAGGGTGGATTTAGAACCACCCACTAAAACTGAGGTCTGCAATTGTATTTCGGCTCTCAAACGCAGTAAGGCTGCTGGCCCAGGTGATCTCATGCCGGCACTTTTCAAAGAAGTTGGGGAGGCGTTAGCTGTTGTTTCAACTTGTGTGGACGACGGAGATCATCCCTTGGTGTTGGGATCACTCGATAACAGCCCCCATATTCAAGAAAGGATCCTGGGGTTCTTGCGAAAACCATAGGGGAATTAGCTTGATCCCAGTCATTATTAGGGTTCTTGTATTCATTATATTTTGTCGACTCACTGCAGCTCGGGAGGCAAACATTAGGGAAGAACAGGCAGGGTTTCGCCCTGGTCGTGGATGTATTGATCAAATTCTTACTCTTCGCCAAATTCTGGAGCAGCGTCATGTGTGCCGTTTATCAACAATTGCCCTGTTTCTCGACTATAAAGGTGCGTTTGATTCAGTGGATCGATCCACACTTTTAGAGTCGTTTAAACGCAGGGGTGTACCGACCATATATGTGAGCATATTGTCGTTACTTTATTCCCATACTACAGCTCAGATCAGGCTTTACTGGCAGTTTCAGTACCAGGGGCGGCGTACGTCAAGACTGTTCACTTTATCCGTTTTTCTTTAAGTTTGTTATAGACGAAATAATGGAGGACTTTCTACGGCACTCACAAGATGCCAGCATGAAACCCTGCCTGCTGGAAGACTGACTGATCTTGATTATGCTGTTTAACAACCTGTTTCTCACTTGGCTAAGTACTTTAGAATGCGCGTGGATAATGAAGTTGTGCAGGTTGTTGACTGTTTTGTGTAGTCAGGAAGCTGCATCAGCGTCACCGGAGGTGTAAGGAATGAAATAGAAGTGCGTATCTCTAAGGCTATGGCGGTATTCGGTGATCTAGGACACCTCTGGTGATAGAAAGTTATCTCGTTGAGGTTTAAGGGTCATGTCTATAAGGCGACAGTTAGGGCTGTATTACCTTACGACAGCGAAACATGGCAGCTCAGGGTAGAAAACGTGAATCGTCTTCAGATATTTGCCCACTCATGTCTGCGTTCGATCGCTCGCATCGAGTGGTACCAACGAGTAGGCAACGAAGAGGTTAGAAAGCGGATATCTGATAGTGATTATCAAACGAGTTCTTTTGTTCAGTCCCTACATTTGGACAGACTTAGACGGTTGGGCCACGTACTAAGGATGCCAACAAGTCGTCTGTCACACCGAGCACTCTGCTGACGCTGCGACCGACTGGTATAAAATGCGAGGTGGACATAGATGACCTGGCGTGGAGAAATGTTTTGATAGACAAATCCTAGCCACAGATTTCGAATCTGAAGTCAGATTTGGGATACAATGTCCCGAACGCTCAGTATGCTTATTTGGCGATGAACGAATCAGTCAGGTTGCTTGGAGCGTTTCTAGAAGACGACGGAAATTCTCATTTTTCATCAAGGTCGTTTTCAACTTGTGCACTAATTTTCACGGAACGAATAAATTCGTTTATTCTTGTTTCATGGCTTTTTGGCTAGGATGGTTTGTGGATTTCCCGGGGATTATAGGTGCCGAGCGTCTTTCTGACAGTATGTTTTTCGTTGTGAATGGTTGGCTATTTTTACGGTTCTCCTTTGTGGTCATAAGAAGAAATGAAGTCGTTCGCCAATGGGCTTGCCACTGTAGGTCGGGTTCGTCTCCCGGGCTGGGGGTCCTGCGACTCACAGTCAATTACTGGAGAGGTTAGGTGAGATGGCGGCTGATTGTGCTCAGCTGGGTGTTGTTCGGTCGAGTTGTCTGTGAAGTAGCTCCACTTAATGACGCTTGGAAGTAAAGTTGTCTTGCTGATGACGCCTAGCTTTCACATTTTTACCTTGTGACGGATCTTAGAGTATCGGGACTCTTATCGGCAACCGACGGTCGTAATTTTTATTTTAGACCTGAGAGCTGCCTTCTGTTCGGTTGTTCGTAACGTTCTCTAGAACTGTCCTCTTCTCATGGGAGTTGCAGGGAAGTCCGTGAATCTGTTCGGATGTAGTGTCCGATCTCCCCCTTCCTGTTCAGTATTGTCATGGACAACATTCTGAATAGTGCGCTTGGTGTTGGGCTTCTTCCTGGCGCTAGATTGACCGACCTGATGCATGCAGATGACAGTGTCTTACTTAACCCCTCTGTCGAAGTCATGCATACCATGCTGAACAGAGTGAGTGGCCGTGCTTCGTACCTTCACAGTGTAAAGTGCTACCCCAAGACTGGGGCATTCCTACTGCTTTCTTCTATATTGCAGCCAATCCGCTTGAGACTGTGGACCCTTTCATACACTTGGTGGCACTATCTCGTCAGCATGTAATATTGTTGATGA
>JTDE01022177.1:27908-45982 GCA_014338405.1 Paragonimus skrjabini miyazakii
GTCGTCAAGCATTGCAAATAGCAAAAAAGTGGATAAGGAACTGTTCGGAAAAAAAATAAGCGAGCTCACCAATTTTGTAGTGGATCTAAACACTACACCATATAAATAAGTAATCTCATTCTATTAGTAACATTCCAGTGTATGTTATATATTATCATTTTTCTCCCATAATTGGGTGTGCCGGTTTTAATGGGGGCGAAAATATCAGTTAATATTTGGTGACCTTACAATTTTGTCGTGATGCATATATCAATTTGTTTTGGTTTGTTCTTTGTCTGTACTATACTGTTTGGATAGCGTAACAGTTATTACGTGAAATGTTTGCTCGAGCAAAATTTTCTTTTTTGTCACTTACACACACAAACTACTAACCAAAAAAGTGAACGATTGGGCGCTTGCAAAATATAAAGGGTTATCTCGTCAGCAAACATCACACGGTTCTATAGGCACATGATATGTCTATCAGCTCACTCACCTATTTGATTGTGCAGCTCGTTTCTACGCGCATTGATTTCCAAGTTTCCAACTATACATCATACGGTCCTAAAATTGATTGTTGATTAGACAAACTCAATCACTCCGCCTGTATGCACCTGTTTGGTTATTTCGTGTACGTGACTGACAAGAATGAACGAAACGACGCTTAAAAATGTATCTTAGGCAGTAACTTAAATGTTTCTCAACTTCATACGGGAACAACACTGCTTCAAATGTGCGATTTACTTTTTTGATCTGAAACATTTTTTGTCTTTTATGCAGTTACAGGTATGCATCAAATGATTCGTTCATAGTTAAAATATGTTACTAATAAGTAGTACGATGTTAATAATAATAATAATAATAATAATAATAATAATAATAATAATAGTAAGGCCAAAGGGACTAAATTCGGGCTCCGTTCGCCCTCAGTTTACTGTGGTCACTGTTCAAAACTGTACTACGGCATTTCTGTCTATCGTGATGCGGTTCTCAATCCTAGTATTTTCCCTGCTAATTGATTCACTCTGGCTGTTTATCACACTCAACGGGCGTATTTCTGGGCATTCCATATTTCAAGTTGAGCCAAACCCTACTTTTCAGTTACGTATGCTCTTCCGGTGAACTATAAACAGGCACCTGCATATTAGTAGAGAGGAGTTACAATTAGTGTGAAAATAATGGGGAAATGTTGTACGCATGTTCCTTCAATGCAGTACCTATCCGTGCAAACGGCGTTTTAAATATGTGATGAGAAGGACACATTGAATAGGTACGGTGTATAGCAGTTGTGAATAATCAGGGCGTTCTCTGTGTGAAGATTTGTCACAAGCTGCAATGCCTAAAAGAAAGAAACTGAGCTAGGTCGGGCTGAGAAATACCACTGTTTTTGAATAAACACTTACGAGAGCGACGCATGGGCGTGGCTTTTGACAAGTAGACCGACCGTCACAACAGTAGGACAATACAAGTGATTGAGGTTGTAGCAGTGAATGAAACATTTTTATATATGAGTGTAGAGAGGTTCTTAATGCCAGACGGAAAAGCAGGACTTCGGAAAAGTGTTCATTAATGTAAACTGATCAACTTATGTCAGAATTAAGTGTAATGCCAAAATATTCGATTATGGAACATTTTAAGATGGGCGAAAAATATTCGTAAGCAAAAGAACATTAACTAAGTACAATTATTGTGGAGTCTGTTTTGCCGAGGGAATAGGTTGGATTCTGGCATTTTGAGGAATTCATTTTTAAGTTTCAGGAGGTTGACAAACACAACAGCTAAGTAATGGTATCTTGAAATATACTATCCGTTTTAATGTTTGGATTCTCACAACTCAAAAGGAAGTGGTCAACATGATAGAAATAGATATTTCTCTATACATTTATAGTGCTTAAACGTACATAGTACAAATATAAGGGGTGTATCGCACCTTGTTAGGAATTAGGGATAATGTGTGACAGTGCAAGCAAATTGCTTTCGACTCTCGAAATAACCTGTCTGCCTGTATAATTAGGCCAATTTCGGGCGTCGATACCTTCAGAATTAGTTGATAATGTTTCCCCTTCTTTTTTCCTCATCGTTTGCACAGTCCGCAGTTGCTCGTGTCCACAAATCTGGCTTACTCGGTCTCAATATTATGGCCAATCCAGGTAACTATTCATGGGGCACGCCCGTACTCCACGTTCTGTCTGGTCTCAACTATGAGACATGGCTTTTCTTAAGAAACCGTTTTTTGCTTTTGTGATTAGACTTAGCATTTTCATGTGAAACTGAAACAGAGTCCAAAAATCCTCGCTGGATTGTTTTACAGAATGAATAATGGAAAATTCAACATGTGTAAAACGTTTGGTTAAAGGGTTTATGAGAATTGCAAACTTCTGCCTAATATTCCAAAAGACTGACGATGAGCATGTGACGATTTATCAACAGATTGGGCTGTGAGATTGCTAAACAGAATAACGTTAGAAATATATTTAGTACATGATCAGAACGGCTGCCATTAGTGCTACAGCAAAAGAGGGAATATGGACACTGCGAGGCACATGAAGGATAAAAGAATGAATAGGAAAGAACAAGATGGGAACTGAATAGCAATAACGAAACTCGGCCTGCTCCTCGCGCGCATTTCGTTCGCATGTGAGTTCAGTCCGAGAAACACAAGGAATATGTCTGCTCCCTCGATGGGTAACGTACGTATTACAGTGGGATTTCTCTCATTCGGAAGTCACAATGAACCCTATAAGGAAGGTGTTGGCGGCCCTGTCAAGTATATTGATCTACATCATTCACGTCCTAGTTAATTACGATTTTGTTAAATCACTCACTCTTAGGCCAGGTGTCATCTGTTATTGTTCTCGTGATCCACAGAAAAATACATTCGTCGTGATCCAGATCTACCTATATTTTTGAGAAAACTCGCGGCCAATGGACGAAAGCTGTTTCTCATCTCTAACAGTTCGGCCGCGTTCATGTAAGTCGTTGCCCGCATGCTATTATGTTTGTATGTATTTATTTTTTTCGTACATCCGTACACTCCGATTCTGTTTTGTGCGTCTCATGTGGCTTTTTCGTAACCCTTGTGGTACCGATACTTGACTGTTTACCGGGAGCCCTTGGGATCTCCTTGAATAATCAATGCGAAGCCCTCATAAACATTGTGATTCTGCAGTAATCCCACAAGAGAGCACAAACACTTAGGCAAAATTATCAACGTTGGAAGGCAAGAAGTAGAACGTTCTGGACTTCAAATAGCAACATTGCTGCGTTGTATCAAACGTATAGGGATTTAAAGCGGTTTGTGCTGTTGTAACTGGGCCCGCGAGCACGTAATCACGTAATGAAAAGACGGATACCGAAACGATGGTCAACGATAATGAACAACGGACTACGGAGTATACACAACTAATTCGTAACTCCCGGCCAACCCAACCACCCAATGCTAACGAATGAACACAGAGAAAAGACAGGTCTCCGGACAGAGCTACTTTGTGTCATTCAATCCGAGGACAACACGGTCAAAAACTAGACCACATTTAAAGGGTTTGTGATCAATCAGAAAACAAGGGTAGAAGTGGACCAGACAAAGATCCAGACAGTACAGTGATGTTCCAATTAAAGGACGAGCGTGTAGGTTGGGTGCTAGAAATTGGTACAAGGTTGAGAACACTCGTGAAGGGCGAAGTGGCACATGATCCTGCCGACGATGGTCACTTCAAAGGCGAATAAAACGGTATTTTCGGGAAATTGGATTCTCCCCCGACATGTACATAAAAGAAGAATTTCATAGTAATATTGTCGGGTCTCTTAGTACGTTTTATATGACGTCATATTTCCGAGACCACCTGGGTTCGATCACGAATGTGATGGTAGTTGTCTGTTGGAGAAAGTTAGTGCACTTAATGACGCGGGGCAGTGAAAGCCGTGAGGAAGCTGTCTTGCTGATGACACCTTACTTTCACTTGCAGCTCGGTTGTTTGTTTGCAAGGTGTAGGCGCCTTGATGTTATATGTTTGAATGTAGACGTAGCTATTTTTTAGTGGTTAGGTTCCTCTTCCCTTTCTTCCTTCTCTCTTCCTATACAGGATTTGCTTTTTCTTCTTCGCGGTTGTGTGGCAGTTAAGCATTAGTGTGAACCACTGATGTATTGCTGTCTATGATGATGATGATGATGATGATGATGATGATGATGATGATGAAAGTGAGCCAGCGATACACGACGGGCACACACTTTTAGGAGTGGACCGGATTCGTAACTGTATGAACGCTCTTAAGAGTGCATATGGTCCACGTATGCAACGTTATAGGCCCTATTAATTCATATGGCTTAGCAGCTCGTTCATAAGCGTCAAATTGCAACAATAAAATGCTGTAGAAGTTCCGTATTATGTCGTTTTTTTTTGTAATTCGTGTCATTTCTCCCTCTCACTTAGTGATCGAGGTCTTCGGTTTCTCATCGGAAGCGATTGGAAAGATTTGTTCGATGTAACCATCTCCGGAGCAAACAAACCAGGGTTTTTTCAGCACGACTCTAAGTAAGACTTTTGCCTGCACAGTGCCTCCATGTTCTTCCAAATTGTGTTCATCATACGTTACTAATTGATGATCTTGTTCATCATCCTCATGATCCCTGTATGAACTAGGTGGTGGATGCTAAACAGTCAGATGTCACTCATTTTCTCACAAATCTCATTTGTGTGTGTCTCTGAGATTCGGTTGAAGGTTACTGTTATCGGATGATACTTTCCGAGGTCCAATTTTGTAGCTGAAGCGGTGCAAACGGTTAATCGTATTATAGTAACCATTGTTCCATTCTGAAATGCTTGCTCTCTTAAGGTAGTTTAACGAGGAAATCAGTAGACGCAATTTGTGTGATTTTAACCGGTATATCGTCGCACTACTGAGCGGACACAGGTCACGAGGTCAACAACGATCATGCGAAAGTGGTCGCAAGGCCAAAGGTGAACGGCTTGTACTAGAGGCGTTCTATTCGCGCAATTCGTGCAATCGACACGTAGATTTAGACAGCCACTACGTGTGCATCGTTGACACTGAAACGAAAAACGAGCGAAGACAGACCGACAGGCGAACACGATGAGCGGCAGAACAATCTCATTCCAACACATTTCAGACGCGGCATACTTGCTTGGACAACCACTATGCTAATGCTAATTATTTCTGAACTCAGAAGAATGGGCGGGTGCACTCACTCGAAAGCACGTACTGAGGATATTTTAGACATGTTCTCTGCCTCCAGTCCTAAGCAGGCACATGACAATGGATGAAGTTTGGTTTAGCAACTGTGTGAATAAATGTTAACCTATCTCATTTGCCTTCGTGCGAAACTTTTCTCGTACGCAATGGAAATTCACAGTTAAATCGCATCTACAAACATACTCAAATAAGTAGGTCGAAAGATAGTTACTGAGGGTAGTTGTTAGGGTCATTAATCCACCAATGAGCATAGCGGAGTAAGGGTCGAACAGGTAAAAAAGTAGCGGTTATTTCTCGTCTGTTCACGACATTTCTGTCCGTTCTGATTGGATGAAATCATCTAGAGGAAGGAGGTAGTTTTGGACCGAAAAATAAATTTCCCAACACGTTTTAACATCGGCATCGATCGCAGCTTTTGAAGGAATACCCCGAGAGTATGTCAGACAATCTATAAGGCTTGGCGAAAGTGACTAAACTTCTCTTCTCCCTGTTGCAACTCTGTTGTGACCGCAAAAGACGGTTGGCCTGAGAATTCGTTTATTGCGCAAACACCCGTATAGGTCATGTCAAAAGTCAAACCACAAACGCGTACACTCATTTGCATGTCAGACATGCATTCACATACATAGTTGCCATTCGCCTTGGTGGAACTTCTGCCGTAGCGCGTACACACTATTTCGATAGTCTATTCTTGTCCTTCGTCTTCCTGGCGTTTGCAGTTTGCTCTTTCGTTCCCGAATGTCTCCTGTAGGTAACATGCTACTTGTGAGTAGTATACTACTCACGATGAAACTGCCTGTCATATAACAACTCAATATACGGCCTACGAGCACGTAATCAGACAACATAATAACGGTTAGTGAAACGGTTGTTAACGGAACGATGTTTAACGATAACTGATTACGAAGTATGCATGACTAATACGCAACTCCCCGTTCAACCCAACCACCCAATGCTAACGAATGAACACAGAGAAAAGACAGGTCTCCGGACAGAGCTACTTTGTGTCATTCAATCCGAGGACAACACGGTCAAAAACTAGACCACATTTAAAGGGTTTGTGATCAATCAGAAAACAAGGGTAGAAGTGGACCAGACAAAGATCCAGACAGTACAGTGATGTTCCAATTAAAGGACGAGCGTGTAGGTTGGGTGCTAGAAATTGGCACAAGGTTGAGAACACTCGTGAGGGGCGTTGGCTGGGTGCCAGAAATTGGCACAAAAGTTGAGAACGCACGTGAAATGCGAAGTGGTACATGGCCCTGCCGACGGTGTCCACTTCAAAGAGCAATGAGATAGGCCATTGCGAAGGCGAGTAAAACGGTATTTCCGGGGAATTGGGTTTTCCCCGACACTTCCGCTGCTGGTTCCTGGTCTGTAAGTTCAAAAAAGCATGTATAGATGTCAACCTAGCACAGCTGCACTTTTTAGCACTCTCGCTTACTGTGGTCGACGACTTTTCACTGTATATCGACAGACTAGTGGTTACTGTTGTGTGCTCCATCTACAAAAGCAGAACAAGGCTAAACTTTGATTTCCGATTTGTACAGAACGCTTCTGATCATCCGATACGTCCCTTTACACCGGTCTATTGCTTTTGGTCTGATTGAACTACATATCGTTTGGTTTGCGTCCGTACTATTAATTTTTGATCTACCAGTGCTGCGCAATTTCCTGACCGTTTCTCGTGTTCTGCTTGGTTTCACAGTATTGTTCTACGTATTTGATCGCGCAATTCAAAGCACACCATCATTCTGTCGTCCTGTTATTGAACTTTCAGTGAATGTACTTGACGTTGTTGATTGGTCTGACGTTGCGTTTGCTGGAGTCAGTCACTGGCTTCAGCCACCATTGCATTTTTCCTTTTCCGGGTTGTGCTGGCCCATCGATGTTGTTCATTCCATGATTTTTGACACTGCCTATCGTTCTACAATTACTGGCATTACTGGTTTGTGTTTCCTCGATTGATGTTCGTATGTTGTCGGTCGAAACCGTTTCTCTTCGCCACTGCCGTCTGCCGGAACATCATTGCTCACTTCTCCCTTCCATCCTCCGACAATACCTCTTCTCCCGTGCTTATCATCCCGACGTATATGTTATACCTATACCCATTCTACGGTCACTTGTAGCGATAAATTTCTTGATCCATGGTCATGATAGGGTTTTTTGAAATTTTCTTTTTTTTCGTACGGAAACGTTGAGTAGTGTTGACGGTTTTGCTTCTGGATGGGGTGGATCCACTTTTGTGGAAAGTAGTGTTCTCGTCCTTCGACTGACTAGGCGTTGTACCGAACTCGTTTCAATCTTTGTACAAACGTGTTTTTTTTTCCAGCATCATAAAGTAGGGATCTTCATGAGTATTCTTGGCATTCGATATCAATCGCTTCCCTTTGACCATTGTCTCTACGTTTCCATTCAACCGGCTATCAGATGAACCACTACATTTATGCGTAAATCCCCATTTTCGATTAAAATCTCAGACTTCTGCTTTGCTGAAGTGTGGTCTGTTGTCAGAAACCAGTTCTTCCATTAATCTACGCCGCTGAAACTGACACCGTAGCTTATTCATAGAAGCTTGCGCACATGTTGTGGTCAGTAGGTCCATCTCAAAAAAGTCACTGAACCAATTCACTGTGATCAGGTAGTTCCTCTTCCCACTTTTACTAAATATATCGACCACCGCTCTCTCTCTTTCAGGCATTGCATATCATCCTTGGTTTCTTTTTTTGATAGACATCGTAAGCCAGGCGTACCGGGCACTTAGGCACATAATCCAAGCTTTGACTTGGCATGCTCGATTAGCGTTACTTTCATTTACAGCTTGGTTGTGTGTTTGCGAAGTGTAGGCACCTTAATGTCGAATGCTTGAATGTAGACGTAGCTATTTTTAGTAGTTAGGTCCCCTTCTTTCTCTCTTTTCCTATGCAAGGTTTTATTTTTTTCTTCTTTGTAGTTGTGTAGCCGGTAAGCATCAGTGTGAACTACTGATGTATTGCTGTCTATGATAATGATGATGCTCGATTAGCTCATCAATCTTTGATCTCTTCCGACAGTTATTTACACCTAAATGAACATGATGGGTATTCACGATGAATTGTCGGATTGCCTTTGGTATCAGTATCTTGTTTCTTTCACAAATCAGTCTACCCCAAACCGTTAATTCTTGAAAAGTAAAACGTGGCGTCAGTTGCGTTAGCCTCGACTTCTGTTCTTCTGGCTATCACGTCCCGAGGTGATATGTAGCTAGTGTCCTATGTTGCATAGTGCTTTATCTATCGGAGGCGTTCCTCTGATATGGCGATTGGTTGTTAAAACTGAACGACCTCAAGATCCGACTGAATCCCTCGGTTTCTTGCGAGTAGGCTTGGGAAAGCATGTCAGCAGTTTAAATATTTATCCAAGTTGATAAACGAACTCCATATCGTACTTACGAAGTGTTCCCTACAGACGTCGAGGGATTGCATATGGTATATGGCGACCTGTACACAACTGACATCAAAACTTTGTGGTACGTGAATATTGTGGTATTTCTCTTCAAAGTGTAATTGTTGAAACCTTCCACAGCATAGACCATGGTCAATATTTCTTTCTCGATCTACGACTACCGTTGACCGTCGTCTATCAATTTATGATCCCGGAATTCAAACAGCTTCCATGGGGCACCAGTACCGTACCTAGACCACTCGGACCGCCGTCACACTATATCTCGGGCGGATAATGTGAACCAAACTGTGCGAATACTGGCGTGTCGGTGCTCATCTCTTTGATTTTCTTGATTGTCCTCTCTTGCCGTTTATCCCAACACCACCCCTCATCATTTTTCTAATCTTTGTCACTATACGTGTTAGCCGGGCTCAAAACCGGTTTATGTAGCTAAGCATCCTATTTAGCCAGCTGACCACCTTCACATCATTTGGAGCAGACAGTTCTTTGATCGATCTGGACCTCTCTGAGTCAGGTTTCTTTCCATCTGATACTAGCATGCGCCCGTGAAGTACAGTCTGTCCCTTACGAACCTCGACCTTTCCCCGTGTTAGCTTTACGTTTCTCTATAAATGGTGTAGAGGAAACTGCCGATGGTTTTCAACATGCTCTTACAGTGTTGCACAACATTTCGTTGCATCGTCTGTCATGCAGATCATACCATGTAGGCCGTCAGGTATCTCTAACAGTCGCTTTTTAGCATCTAACTGGATACTTCCAGTCCAACCGGCAGGCATGATTAGACATGCTGTCGAGAGGGTGTAAAGTTTAACGACTCGGTCCATCGTTTAATACTACGTGCCAAAAGACTGAGGGCAGATCAACTCTCGCCAAATATTTTGCACTGAGAAATATATACTATTATTATTATTTAACAGCCCCGGCAGTACGTTGTCTAGTGTCACTAACGTGCACTATTCTCATTTAACCACGGCAGTTCGATATTTCAGGTCTATGCATCCTCATGTGTCACCTTTCGTTCTGCTGACTACAGTAATCTGGTTAATTCTTCCGATGGGCTCATCAACCTTGACAACAACGCACAATTCCAGCAGGCACTTCATCTTGAAATCACCTTTCTTGTAAAACAAACGATCCTTTTTCAACTGGTAATGCTGCTTGTTTAGTAAATGCCTCCAGTGACGACCGTACGTAACCATCGAATTTACCCAATCAAAAATTAACAAGCTAGTATATGCCATTGACGTTCGAGTTGATCTGCATAAACAATCCAATCATAGTTGAATTAATCATATCTTGCCAATTGGTTGGCGTTTAAATCACGAACTGACGCCTTTAGCTGGGCCGCAGGGAAGTCAGTGACAGAAGTGAATGCACTTCTTCCTGGAGGATCTAGATGAATATTCAGTTTCAGCCAACATTACACACTTGTAAAATAATTCATTTTCCTAGCGACTACCTTGTCATATATTTCTGTATACCGCGAGCAGTTTTGTTTGCTAAGTGCTTGTCATATTCCACATACGTTCGTGAATGATTGAGTACTTCTGCAGTTAAACTACTACAGTGAGCACCGCGTTGGGGTCAAACTGGTTACCCAGTTACACTAACGTTCAATCTACATTCTGCGGCCGTGATTCTTCCCACCTTGTGACCTTTACCCTCTTAATTGGTTCATTTGTGGATTGCTCGTTTTTTTTCTCAAAAATAGGTGAATGGGCCTTCATAGGATAGTTTTAAGAATCGTCTTCTGATTCAACAACCGGTTCACTTGTCTGCATTCGAAATTCAGTAGCTTTACTCTAATTCTGTTGGCATCGCTGTTGTAGTTAGTTTGCCCTAAGCTTGGTAACCCGTTTGATCTTCATTTCGTAGCGTTTGCTTATCCTATCCGTTTATTTTGTATAGTTCATTTCGTCACGTTGATGACTGTGGAACCTTCAAGGATTGGGAAGGTGTTAAGTCGCTTCACCGAGGACACATTTACGAAGGGGTAAGTACTTACAAGAGTGCACAACACCCCTCATCATCTTCCAACTTTGTATTTGCGTTTGTGCACTGTGTAAGGTTGAAGGAGAAATGCATTTTGTTGCGGTCGTTTTCCTACTGTTTCAGTTGTTCGATATACTTTTATCCTATCATGCTTGTTTGTCTTACCAGCCGTTGGTAGTATGAACAGACTGGATCCATAGGTTTCTGCCTCCTGACTGGCTGATTGTCGGACTGGTCACATTTACAGTTGACATCATTCGTTTTGGTTATGTATTGATTGGCGGAAATCCAGTTTACACTCTCAAGCCTCGTGTTCCGTTTGCGCACGGTTGGTAGGGTTGTGACACATTTCTTCGTTGTTTAGTCCTTATGTGCATTCGTGTCCACTTGTTTCTCATCCATTTTTGGATAGCAGCTCGTAACCACAATGGTTAGTAATTAGAAGAGCCCATTTTCAGCCTGCTTGTTGTTTGAAGCTGTTTACGATAGTCAGTATGGAGGGAATATTTTATTATATTTGAGATACTGGATATTCTTTGAAGGCGGTCATACACGAACCCCGCACAGCTGAGTCTGGGCCATCTTTTTGACAGCATATAATATGTAGTTGGATGAACAAACAGCTCTTTGTTTCTCAAGCAAAACGCTGAGTGCTCAGTGTTGTATGATTCTCCATGAAATAGAAATCAAGGCTGTATTCCAGTCAAATCTGGTCTTACAAAACAGAGCTTTATTTATTAGTCAACTTGTCCATCAATCTTCATTGGTCGTTGGCTTGTTTGCCTTCATTGGATGCAAGGCCATTCGCCTTGTGTCCGTAATGTTGATTTTTGACCCAATGCTGTTGTTCGATTTGTGTCTTTTCTCGCTTGCTAATTGTTTGCACGGTGTTGATCACCATGTTCGACCTCGCCAATCGATGTGCCCCATCATTTGATCGCCATCTCACATTATTATTAGCAGGTATGTCCGACTTTGTTGAAGTTGCGTCTGTTCGAGCTAGTAATCAATATGGGCCAGCATTACACTCGATATGTCTACTTTGTCTAGATTACAGTGTTTTCGGTGATTTATCGTATGTTTACATAGTTTCTCGTGAAGATCTATTGAGGTTTATGTTCCTCGTTCGGTTGAAGCAGTAGCACGACGTCTGCCCTAAGAGTAGTGCTTCTCTCGAAATGAGTACAATCTTTTTGTTTTTCTGATAATGAATTGATCAATAACAACACTTCAAACAAGGTGTAATACTCAACGTTTCAAACACATCGAATGGACTGCGTGTTGCAGTCGAAATCACATTCACAATGAAAAAGACGTCATGTGGAATTTGCCGTGATTAGATCAATATGCGTTGTGCCTGAAAGCCGAACTCTATACTACCACACTAGGTCAAATCAGTTTAATGTACGTCGTCTGATAAGAATGTACGCACGCGTAAGCGTCGACAGATTGTTAAAATTGTACAGAACGGTTGACCTCACAAAAAATGGTGGAAGTGCAGTGTCATTTCGTCAGTGACATGCATGGGATTTGTAAATGAGATGTGGTATTGGAATGTATGTGTGAACGTACGGGATGTTGAGCAATATTTTACAATTCCGTCTCACTAAATATGGGACGGACAGCTTAAATTTGCGGGTTTCATGACTTTGTGATTCCCAAACTGAAATCAATCATGATAGAAGAAGTACTAAGAATGGCATTGTTTTGCTGCATGCCAACCATAATATAGTATTATAATATCTATATTGTCTTACGCATGATCAACTGTTTCCTCTTGATTTGTCCTTAGCTTCATTAGTTGATTCGGAGAGAGCGTGAACTGACTTGTGTTGAAAAATAAACAAAACAAGTTTGCAGAAACAGACACTTCAGGCGTGGAGGCAGGATCGGATTGGACATAGGACGAACACGTGGTTTTTCGACATAGAATGTCTTGATAACACAGTTCTGAGCCTTCGTGTGATGGCTTCAGCTAACGCATCATCCTCAAGGGGTAAACTCTTGTACACAGCTTTCATCTCGGCCATATGCAGCCTAACGGTTTCATCCCGGTATTGAATGTCTAGCTGTAAACCTTTCCAGTTATCCATTTTGTGTGTATAGTGTGTATGAAGGTTAATCTGTCGATGACGGTGTCTTCTGTGCATATTCTTACAGCTCTACTTGTGCAATAGGTAATGAAGCTTCTGTTCTAATTCAGTGTAACTTACAGCGCCGTACTACGATATATGGTAGACTCTAATTATTCTGTTGTTGTGGCGGAAGCGTTTCGTCCAACCCACTGAAATAAAGTCGTCCAACTGATATCGGAGTGCGCTTGATAAAAAATCGGATTCTCCTGCCGATAATAATTAACACAAAAATCTCGGTCCCGACTAGTAACGCGACAAGCCAAAAGACGCGTGCAGAAAAAGCGGCTTTGTTCCGCCTCAAAACGTGTGCGACAAAGTCGACAAATACAAAGTGTGGGGGACTGTCAGGCAGGAAGTGCGAGCATTCCAACTCTCGGCGGAATACCCCAACACAGGGGGGAGGTGCGTTCAAAGACCCACAGTGAGCGGATGGAGAACGGCGTGAGCGACCGGGTGAGTCATCGCTCGACCGGATCGGACCAACGGGTGAGACGTAGCACCCGAAATGGGATGGATGACCAAATTGAGGGCGTGATTATTCCAACACTCTCAGGAATATCTCGACACGGCCGTGGAGTATGTTCAAAGCTTACGGTAGGTAGACGGAGGACAGCACGAGCGACCGGACAAGCCATCGGATCAACGGACGAGGAATAGCAGGCAGAAAACCCCCGGGTAGAAGTGCACACGACGCGTGTACGGAAACCTGGGGCTGTTGTGGACTGGAATGCTGACTCATAATCGCGAGCGCGCGCGTAGCATGTGAACTAGCGTGTTGGACAATAAAGATTGTGCTTTGTTGGACGCCTTTTCGCTACAAAAGTACCTATATGATGCTCAGTGGCCAAAAATAAGGACAGTTGCCGAAAAAACAATAGTTAGGGTCACTAGTGGGCACAACGGAATAAAAAGTCAGACGGATAAATACTCTGAGCCGGTTCGCTAATTAGGAGAAAGTCAATCGTTTTTTTCTCAAGGATGGAGGCGGTTTTGGGATGGAGAGAAATGGACGCCGTAACACCAACTGAGAGCAGAAAGGCGTAAATCCAACTATCGGAAATAATCTTGTCACTTTGGACAAGGAACATGCCAGTTGGGTTAACATCTTTATTTTCAATATACGTTGTTTATTCGCTGGGGTGATTCCACCTTCTCAGCAGTCTCCGTTTATAATCTGCTTCATTTATACCCCTGAGGCACCACATAAACTTACCTTCCTACCATCCGGAATGTATGCTTTCGCTGACATTTTAGATGGGCTCGTGAAACAATTATTACCTGACGGACCTTCGTCAAGGAATTGGTTAGTCATCGCGAACCAAAGTTTTCCACGAAAACAAAGAAAGCCTATTGCATACAAACAGGGTTTGGTTAAGACACTGTTTCATAGAGCCAGGCGTATTTGCATCCCTGATACACTGCAAACAACAGGAGTTGTTGAGGTAAACTTTACTAGCAAGTGGATACCTTGACAAATTCATTGAGGCATATAATACGGTCAAGTAGAGCACTGAGCCCATACTGACGACTCAAAAGAAGGGTGTTTTTCTATTCTTGCCATTCAAAGATGACCATCTAGCAAACGATACAAAGCACAAATTAAAGTCTACTTTGGCTCGAACGTATGCGGCTGCGCAGTTGAGCTTATTTCAAACCACCAGAAGATCAGTTCTCCGCAATCGCGAAAGTAGTTAGCCAAACTCTTCTGTCTCCCACGTTGTGTACCAGTTCACTTGCAGTTACAGTGACGTTTACATAGGCAGAACAGATCAACAACTATCACAGCGAGTCGCCGAACACATCCCGAAGCGGTCGAGACGCACTGTAGTGGAACTCTTAACTGTGATAGCTAACAAATAACGATATCTCAACGATAGTCAATGTGAAGGTTAAGTCAGATAGTTTGGATCTTTATTGGTGGGATCGGCGTACAAGCTTAATGCAGTGGCGCTCGTCCGGACCGTGCCCTGTCCTGTTCAGTTGTATTGTTCATTGTTCAGATCCGGGTCCAACCGCGTCATGCGTGCCTGTGTATTGACCGCACTGAATCACATCCAGTTGGAGCGTTCCAATTAGCGGAGTGTGCAGGCGGTGATCGCGTGCGGTCGCACGCGCGCGTTCCGATGTGGAAGAAGGTTTCCGACCGATGGATGCGTCTTGTGCATGCGCAGGTTGGGACGGTGAGCGTCACGTGATGCGCCGCGTGAGAGGGCGAGACGACGGCTACAGCACCAACCTCAAGTTGTTGCACTGACGGCTCGAAATCCAACGTCATCGATTGCTAAACACCTCATGACACCAGGTCACCAACTTAACCCACTAAACTCGTTCGAGATACTGTTGCGCAATCGAAACTCAAAGTTATTGGCTTTTTGCGAATCGATGCTCATCCGCACTTATCAGCCGACGTTATGTGCACAAAAGTGGTTGAGGCAACCTATCAGGTTGCCATGGCCGTGATTGCATAATACTTGGTGTGCTTGTAGGCGTGTCTAGTCTCTGTTTTTCTTTATCTGTATGATTTATATAACTGGCATGTTTTACGTTTGCGACTGATGAGAGTGAATGAAATGTTAATATATCGCAATAGATTTCTTCTTTTTGCTCTGATAAAGATATTAAGTCATGTTTCATCTGTTTTACGTTCAACAACAGAAATTCCCTGAACAAGTAATTAAGGGTCTCTCAGCAGGAACGAAATAAGCTCATCTCAAAGAGGGCTTAGGTACAACATCCACTGAATATTATTCCCACAATTGAGCTTGCTCTAAGCGTGTCAACAACATACGTTGTGGAACGCTGCGAACGTTTCGCAACGATTATAACTGACTGTCTCAAACCAATCGAATGCGGAACAAGTTGCTGCTGGTGTCATTAAATTCACATCACTAAAGCCGATAAAGGCAACATACCAGTGATGCTCGATCAAGAAGAACACAAAAAGAAAGTATTAAAGCATTTAGATACGAGGCTTTATGAACAGGTGATCGGACAAAATACATATGTAGTTCTGAATATGTTTAAGGCACAAGCAAGCATGTTCCTCCGAGTAGTTGATGAAAAACTTTGACACTCCACTTGGCTTATTCTGAGCCGTTAAAGTAACCGATCTTCAACACTTTATATCCTTTCAAAGTTGGAATATTCACTGATGACCGCACCACCAGCCTAATGTACACACTGGTCAAGTACATCAGCCGTATAAACAAACCGTTACAGAACGGTTTGACAAGAAATGTTAGCAAATTGGAACACGTGAGAATCCGTGATGATAAAACCTCTGTTAGTTTTGGTGCAATCTCCCTCTATACCACTGTACTACTAAAATGTAGCGTTGATGTCGTTGGTAACTCCCATAGTGCACCTACCAGTTTATCGCATTCAAGAACCGTAGCTGGTCTTGAAATGTGCTTACGCACAACTCATTTCACATTCAACTAAAACTGCGAAGACAAACTGATAGTGTAGTTTTGGGTTCCCATGTTGTACCTACGATGACCAGTTTGTCCCTCGGATACATGGAGGCACAAGTTATAAATAAATTTGGTAGCCTTCCATAAATTTGGAAATGCTACGTAGAGGAAACATTCCTAACTATTAAACGGATTCTGTACAATCGACTTCTGAAGCTTCTCAACTCTAAACGCAATAACATAGTGTTCACGTAGGAAGCCGAAACTCAAGGACGTTATCTCAACTTTCTAAAGTGTCTTGTTACCATCGACAATTGACGGAGATTAAAAGTTTTGTGTGCTACAAACCAACCCATTCCGGTCGGTATCCCAGCTTCAACTCCTAATATTCACTCGGCATGAGGAGAATAGTCGGCCGACTTCTCATTAACAGAGCGAGTAGGATTTGCACTAGTGAAGTCTGCAAGGCAGCAAAGAGTTCTCAACCTAACGAAACGCTAACCAACTTATAGACGCCTTCATTAAAAACCCTGTTAAACGCATGCGGGTTGTGAAAGAAACCACAAGAGACCAAATCACTATGCGAATGTCGCCCCGTCAACGGACTTCTGAGAAAAATACCTTCATTTTCTGTGTATATAATCCAACCCGCGTCTTGTATACATTATAGGACGACTGCGAATACCCCTAAGGACCAAGTCTTCCTGGACGATCAGACATCTTATGTTTACGAAGTCTAGTGTGGTGATTACGACACCGCTTATGCAGAAAAATAAGCAAGCAACTGAAGGTACAGCACGTCCCAAAAGTGTGAACCGGAAAACAAAATCTGCATTTTCGCACCAAAGGGCCTGCTCCAATTACTAGGCTGGAGTGGGAAGCCCATTTTGTTGCCTTAGTAACCGATCGTATTCGTCGTTTGTCCTGTTATGATAAAATTGCATGTGGTTTCCTCGTTTAATCGACAACTCACATTTTGGTACTACCGAATAGCACGCGACGTCCTCACTAAACCTCTGGAGTGTTTTGACAATTCGCAACATTTCATCTGCCTGTGTATGAATGCTAAAGTTCGGATCGGTCGGT
Source organism: Paragonimus skrjabini miyazakii (assembly GCA_014338405.1). NCBI lineage: Eukaryota > Metazoa > Platyhelminthes > Trematoda > Plagiorchiida > Troglotrematidae > Paragonimus > Paragonimus skrjabini miyazakii. The sequence continues at coordinate 45,169 of JTDE01022177.1, forward strand.
ATGCATCTTCGTGACACGACGACGGCAAAGCAAACTTAGTAGTATAAGTCCCGCTGCTTTGTCGCGACGTTTCGCTCAAGCCCAGTGTCCCAACAGTGTGGCCCGGTAATTACGGTATTGTGTGTGATGTCATGTGACCGACAAGGGTATGCTGGCCCTTATGCATAAGTGTACCACAATCACCTGGGCTGGCAGCGAAATTACGTTGGCGTTGCTTGTCTTATCTACAGCACGTCCCAGATCTATGACCCTCGCACAAAAAATCCGGAGTCCAAACCGAACAGGCACGCCGCCTAACCGAGTCGGGTGAGCGAACGAGCATAACACACCGCTGTGGTAACCACAACCAGATTAGCTAGCTCTGGGTAGGGTGGTGTGCGCTCGCATCTCAAACCAATTTGCTCGACCCCATCGTGCTAGTGTTTGGCCACCTCGGTCCACGATCGATAACATCTGGCTGCTCAAACACCCGTTTCAGCTGTTGAGGAGTAACACTGACCTGGGAACCAGCATTCATCGTTGAGTGCAGATGGACTAAATGCGGTATTTCCCTAACGGGTTGTGCTACCACGTTAAATATTTAGAGCTGTATTCAGGAACGGAACAGATTTACAAATTACTAAATGATTGAGAACTAATCGTGCAAACTATACACGTGGGTGACTGATGATGAGTTAGAATTGATGCTTTCATTTCACCGAAGTGTTGCAGCAGGCACTGTCCATAACCTGCAAAGAAGGGGTCGACCGCGCACATCAACGGGTGACGTGTAAAAAGTCTCCAACAGAGCGTCCATCGGTTTGCCCAAAAATGT